>PVHT021183524.1:29647078-29680386 GCA_004024745.2 Catagonus wagneri
ACCACGTTCACCTCCACCCTTTCTGGCTGGTGTGCCTGCTGTCAGCCAGGTCGCCAGTCTTCACCCTGCTGCTGGAGTGCTCTGACGGGAGTTCACCTTTTGAAACTCTGATAGCATGTCCTTTCTGCAGGACAGTGCCTAAGCATCCTCTTAGGGCCTGGCCGCTCTCCTTCTAGCTTTTCCACCTGCCACCCGGCTTGTGTGCTGTGTCCCAGCAGAGCTCTGCCGCCCTGTTTCCTATGCCAGGTTTTGCACGTGCATAATTGGTTCACCGTGCCATGAAAAGTACCATCCCAAGGTGCTGTTGTGGGTGGTAAATGGTGTTACACAAGTAATTTTGTGACTCTGTAAGTTGGGATTTTATTTTCAAATGAGGCACCAATCAGGCAGGAAGTCTAAGCCTGCCAAGAGGAAAGAACCTTTCCACAAATCCTGAAAAAGTCCAGGAGGCTTGTGGTACAGAGCGTTCAAGGTAGAGGGACAGAGCTGCAGCGTATGCACCATCTCTGGGCTCAAAAATCTGCATCATAACCTGGGTTATTGTGGAGATTAAAGGTGTGCATATCCTAGAATATTGTCTGGTACCTAGGAATATCTTCATCGTTATTATTGTTGTAGGATATAAATATCCCCGCACATAGAAAATTAACCAGAGCGCAGTCCCTTATCATGCTGTATAAAGATGTATAATAACAATAAAGTAAATAATGAGAATAAAGTCTGGGCGGGTACTCTGCTCAGGGGCTTACAAGGTTAAATTCAAGGGGGAGTTCCCATTGTGGTGCAGCGGAAATGAATCCAACTAGGAACCGTGAGTTTGAGGGTTCGATCCCTGGCCTCGCTCAGTGAGTTAAGGATCCGGCGTTGCCATGAGCTGTGGTGTAGGTCACAGACGCAGCTCGGATCCTGCATTGCTGTGGCTGTGGTGTAGACCGGCAGCTACAGCTCCGATTGGACCCCTAGCCTGGGAACCTCCACGTGCTGCAGGTGTAGCCCTAAAATGACAAAAGACAAAAGAAAAAAAAGTTAAATTCAAGGGGTTGGCCAGGCTTTGTTCTTACTTGGTGCTCGGGGCCCTCTTTCTGGCTGACAGGGTGTGGCAGGACTCGGCTCCTTGCCGAAGCAGACGCGAAGTTCCCACTTGCTTGCTTGCTGTCGGCCGCAGTGCTCTCAGCTCCTGGGGACCGCGTCCATTCCTTGCCACACGGCCCCTTCCATCTTCAAAGACCTAGTGCTTCAGGTCTCTTGCTGTCTCGGAAGAGCTCAGTTCCTATTACGGATTCGTTGCTGAAACTTGACGTCTGTCCATGGGTGCTGAGTAGAGACGCAGAGCAGAGTTTTGGGTGAGGGAGAAAAAAATAGCTATTACTGCTTTGCCAGGCAAAGGGGACCACAGCAAGCAAATGCCTTAAAGACTGTGCCCCCCTTTGAGGAAGAATTGCAGGAGTTTTATAGCCAAAAGGAGAAAAACAGTGTTTCAGGTAAGAAGCAGGGCTGGGGCAGACATGCATTCTTTCTTTCAGTCTTAGTCATTGAACCTGGCATCAGATCTGGGTGTGATCCTGTTGCTGGTCTTCTGGGTTATTGCCTAGAATGTCAGTGCTTGTGAAAAGGGTGTATTGATCAGAAATTAGAACATGTAATTTCTGTCGTGGCTCAGTGGTTAACGAATCCGACTAGGAACCACAAGGTTGTGGGTTCGATCCCTGGCCTTGCTCAGTGGGTTAAGGATGCGGCCTTGCCATGAGCTGTGGTGTAGGTCGCGGACGCGGCTCAGATCCCCTGTTGCTGTGGCTGTGGTATAGACTGGCAGCTACAGCTTTGATTGGACCCCCCAGCCTGGGAACCTCCATATGCCGCAAGTGCGACTCTAGAAAAAGACAAAAAAAAAAAGAACAAACTAGTAAAGTTCCTGAAAAACAGTCTTTAACTCACAGGCAGTCGTGCTCAGGGTGCCTAATCTTTAGCTTACAGGAGATTGTGTTTAGGGTGTGATCAAGCGAGGGAGAAGCAGAAGGAAGGACGCCAAGCTGTTCAGTTTTAAAATATTCATTTTTTAAAAAGGCATCAGAATATAACTTTTCTCAGGTGTGTGAGATGCCTGTTCATTGTGTGTATCCCTTGAGAGGGAACCCGGACCTGCCCCGAGGTGGTCCCGTTGTTGTTTCTTGAGGCTCCTCCCTGGTCTCTGCATCCCCTCCCTTCCCTGGTCAGCAGCTGGCTGAACCTGCCCCTAGGAACTCAGGGAAGGCCGTGGAGGCTGAACGAGGCCCGTTTCCTGAAACAAGAACTGGGGACACAGAAAGGCTGTTGTGCCCAGGAGCCCCACGGGGCCCTGCTCAGTTTCACACTCACCTGATTAAGTCAGGCCCACAAGCGATAATCCCCCTTAAGTTTGGCTAATTTGAATGTGTTTTTTAAATTTATTTATTGCTGTCTTTTTAGGGCCGCACCTGCAGCATATGGACGTTCCCGGGCTGGGGGGGGTCCAGTCAGAGCTGCAACTTACACCACAGCCATAGCAACACTAGATCTGAGCTGCATCCATGACCTACACCACAGCTTGCAGCAACGCCAGATCCTTAACCCACGGAGGAAGGCCAGGGATCGAACCCAGCTCCTCTCAGATACTTGTCAGTTTCTTAACCCACCGAACCACAGCAGGAACTCCAAGGTCGGCTGATCTGAAACCTCAGGTGTGCCTGCCGAGGAGCTTCGCAGCAGCACCTCCGTCGGGGTTTGAGTGACTGAGAAGTGTGTCCCTGCAGGGCTGGGGTCTCGGAGCACCGTGCCCACCACAGGCTCCTAGAACTACCTCTGTCTTTCTCACTCTTCTTTGTGATCGCCGTCCTTCTTTAGAATATAGGTATTTGTTTTTTCTCTGTTGTGTTCAAAATGCCTGAAAGAATGTCTTGTGCCTTGTAGGTGCTTACTATTATCCCCAAGAACTGTTAGCAGAGCTTGAACTAAAACCTGGCTTTTCCAGTGTCTGGTGGCCTTTTCATAAGTCATCTGTTTGTTTGTTTGTTTTGGTTTGTTTCTGCCCGTCTGGTTAATTAGAAATTCTGAATAATTTTTATTTTTAAAAACTTTGTAAATGTGTCGCTAAAGGTCTACCCTATGTTAAAAGCAGCGTAGAATTTGGGAATTAAGACGGCCTCCCTGTTGCAGCCCCCTCGCCGCCTGGCAGCTGTGTACCGAGCGGGCCAGCAATGTGTGGCAAGTGGCGGCTGCAGGCTCCTAAGGTAACGTAGGCGGCTTCTGGGGAAGGGCCCAGTGAGTGAGACTGAGCCTTGGATGGAGGGTGGAAGAAGTGCTGGTACCTTCCAGCGGCAGAGTGTGTCGTGTTCGAGAGCTCGCTGCCTTTGAAGCCAGTACCTCCTTTCCCTGGGACAGAGGACAGGTGCCACGAGCAGGCGGGCCTGTGCCGGAGAGGAGAGGGATTTCCTGTATCCGCGATACTCAGCCCTCCCAGGTCTGCTTGGAGCAGAGGCTGTGCTGAAGCGTGAGAACCTGGGCCTTGGAGCTGGGCGTGTTTGGCGTGTCCAGGTTCAAATGCTGGCATCCCTCTTTCTGGTTGTGCTTACTTGCTTCGTTGAGATTTAGTTTCCTCTTTTAAAAAATGGAAACAGCAGTATGTAATGCAGAAATTTTGTGAGGATTAAATGATGTATCATTTTAAAGAATCCCTGATAGATCAATGTTAGACAGATGTCAGTAACTGTTATTAAGAGAAGGATAGTAGCAAGTGAAATCAAATTAAAGTGTATTAATCTAGGAGTTCCCGGTTGTGGCTCAGTGGTAATGAACCCTACTAGTATCCATAAGGATGCAAGTCTGATCCCTGGGTTTGCTCAGTGGGTTAAGGATCGGGCTTTGCTATGAGCTGTGGTGTAGGCTGCAGATGCAGCTCCAATTCAGCCCCTAGCCTGGTAACTTCCATATACCACAGGTGCAGCCCTAAAAAGCAAAAATAAATAAAATGTGTTAATCTAGAATGCAATATTTTGAATGAGTTTTGGTTCAATTTCTAATATTTTTAGGGAAAATAAGGATTTGCTAAGCAAACGGCATGAACATCATTGAAAACGTTTGCTGAAGAATGCAATTTTGGAGTTCCCATCGTGGTGCAGCGGAAATGAATCTGACTAGGAACCATGAGGTTGCAGGTTCGATCCCTGGCCTTGTTCAGTGAGTTGAGGATATGGTATTGCTGTGAGCTGTGGTGTAGGTTGCAGACACAGCTCAGACCATCCCGTGTTGCTGTGGTGTAGGCGGAAGGCTGTAGCTCCGATTCTACCTCTATCCTGGGGACCTCTATATGCCGCAGGTGCAGCCCTAAAAAAAAGCAAAAAAAAAATACGGTTTTCACACTGGGTAGGACAGATGTAAGCTTATTGTGTGAAGTTAGAATGAGGCCTGGCGTCAGGAACCAGTGCTGCATCTGAGTGAGATGGACGGGGTGCCACTGTTCCTGAAGCAGGGCCAGCTCGTGTTGTCATTGAAGAACGGGCTCTGAAGGCTTGGAGATATTTTGTCAGTAGGGTCTCCGTTCTCTCCGGCTGTCACGTAACTCCTTTTCTTGAAAAGCGCTCGACGTGGCCCTTTCACACAGGGACCTCCCCAGTCCATCTTTCTGAGGGTTTTGTGTCAAAAGCGTGGAAACTTCCCAGGCTAGGGGTCGAATTAGAGCTGCAGCTGCCGGCCTACACCACAGCCACAGCAACGCGGGATCTGAGCCATGTCTGTGACCTACACCACAGCTCATGGCAACGCTGGATCCTTAACCCACTGAGCAAGGCCAGGGATCGAACCTGCGTCCTCATAGATACTACTCAGGTTCGTTAACTACTGAATCACGACAGGAACTCCTCTTTTTTTTTTTTTTTAAATTACTGAAGTACAGTTGATTGGCAGTGTTTCAGGTGTACAGCAAAGTGATTCACTCATACACACACATATATACACATACATAACGTGTATAAACACATGCATACATGCGCTTTTTTTCAGATTCTTTTCCATTTTAGGTTATCACATGATACTGAATATAGTTCCCGTGCCACACAGTAGGTCCTTAAGTTTCATCTTCTCTGTACCATTTAAATATGGTTCACTTCAAGAAGAACTGGCTAGCATTTAAAAGTTTAAAATGTGTTCATAGTTTATATGTTTTAAGAAGTTAATGCAGGTGGCAATGATTATCTTTTTCTTAATGAAATTTCATTTCTACAAGAAGGATCGGATAAGTGCCACACGGTGGCAGCATTACTTAAATTGCCGAAGTCATGTTATAATGTTTTCGGCTCTCTTTCTGTGTTGGTTAGTACTTGAGGACAGCAGCTCTGGACTTGACCCAGCTCTCATAGTCCCTTGATCCCAGCAAGTGCTATGGACAGAGGTCCCCCCGGGAGGTGGGGGCCCCCCGCCCGCCCCCCAGTGAGCGGCAGCCTGGTCGTGCCAGCGAGTGAAGGCATGGTCGCCGCACCGTTATCTTCGCAGCCCCGGAGATGCCAGGGCGCCTCTCGGGGCAGAGGAGAGACCCGCGCTGCTCGGCCTTTATGAAGTGCCTCTGCGCCCTGCCGGTTCCTAGAGGCATCTTGGCAAACGTCGTTCTCCGGCCGCGTCACTGACTCGTTGCTGCGTGCGGGGGCGTCGCGGAGAAGGCGCCGGGTTCCTAGCGACAGACCCCCGGGAGAGTGGCTTTCCTAAGTGCTTACTCGCAGCCCCCAGAGCGGGCCGGCCTGTGGGCCCGTGATGTCAGCGTCCTGCTCCAGCTCCCCTCGTCCTCCCTGCGGCGCTGCTCCTGTCCCCACGCTCACAGCCGCGCCGTGTGCGGTTCAGGCAGCGGGAAGGGCGGGGGAGACGGCCGGCCGCGCCTGGTACACGCACACCTCGCGCGGGAGCCAGGCAGCGCTGCTGCTGAGAGGAGCGGGGACTGGGTCCGGAGCCGCCGGTTACACCGGGTACGCGCAAATAAGTAAGAAGCAGTCTCCACCTCCAAGAATTTACAGTCTGCGGAGAAAGTAAAGAATTGTCATAGTGGAGTTATTACGATTAAAAAAAAAAAAAAGCACAGAGCGACTGAGATCTCAGAAGAGGGAACCGCTCCAGAACCGAGTCCCACCAACCTGGGGGGGGACTTTCAGAGAGGGGCTGGTGTTTGCTCTGAAAAAGAAAAAGAAGTCAGAGAAATAGGGAAAAAATAGAGCAAGTATTGATTAAAACTGGGGGTTAAAAAAAAGGTGATTCAGGCAAATATTGTAATTACAGGTGTTGTCAGCATTCATGTTGATGCATTTGAATGTGAGTTGAATTGATAAAGGCAGGACAAAGCAGAATTTCCCTTGACATCTGAGCTCTCATTTTTATTAGATTGTAGGAGTCGCTGTCAGGTTATTAAAATACCAGGAAACAGGCTGTCCCACATGGCATATAATAAATTTATATACCTCCAGTATGGTCTTAAGACTTGTGGGACTGACCGGCTTTGTGATTGAAAGAGAATTTTAAATATTACATTGGTTCCCTCATTTCCTAATGTGATCAGATTACATCCTTAATGTAAATATAATAGTAACTGTACTAATAGTATAACAGTTGCTAGGAGTTCCCGTCGTGGCACAGCAGAAATGAATCCATTGCCGTGAGCTGTGGTGTAGATTGCAGATGTGGCTCGGATCTGGTGTTGCTGTGGCTATGGTGTAGGCGGCGGCTATAGCTCTGATTAGACCCCTAGCCTGGGAACCTCCATATGCCACAGGTGCAGCCCTAAAATGACAAAAGACAAAAAAATAAAAAAATAATAGTATTAGCAATTGCTAACGTTTTTAAGTGTTTAGTGCCAGGCATTGTTTTATGCACATTCCATGAGCTCTTGTTAACAGTTTCAACTTGAGAAAAATTAACTGTGTATGTAATTTGATGGAGTGTTATGCCTCAGAAACCACGCTTCAGCAGTGCTGAGCTTTGCTGTGAGAATTCCTAGCCCAGAAATAACTCATATAACAAATAAACATTAGTTTATAGTCATCCTTTTGTAATAGGTATCAACAGTACACTTTAGCCAGAATATCAGCATTAAAAATAAGCACAGACCAGATGGGCCTATTTGTTGTTTAAAGTAATTATGGTCACCAATGGGCTGTTAAAAAAGGTGAGGGTACAAATTCACTTAATACAGCCTGTAATTTCAGACTAAACAGTGGTTGTAACAGTCTCACCAGGCCACATGCCCTGGCTCTGTGTTCCGCCAGTGTAGATACAGCCTCTCAGAGGCTCTGTGTTCCACCAGTGTAGACACAGCCTCTCAGAGAACGGGGCGGAGGAGGGGTGCTGCGTGAAAAGTAGAGCTTCCTGTCTCGTTGCCCTATAAATGCTACCTAGGGGTAAAAGGATGCCACTCCAGAGGGGTCCTCAGGGAGAGGGAGAGCCAGAGAAGGAAGAGGATCAGCTAATGTTAATCTTGCTTATAGTAGGGATCGAGTGGACAGCAGCCAAAAAAGTGGAGGCCGGGGTATTGTATCAGGCATTAATTAGCATGGACATAACCGTGAGAGCAGAAACGCCAGCTTTTTAAAACTACTGAGATTCCCAAAAGAGAGAACAAATAGACAACATGGCCACGTAGAGACAGATTATATACATTATGCATGTGTTAATGAATTTGACTGAAAGTGAAATAAGTCTGTATAGACAACCAAACGCACACAAAAAGATGCTCAGCATCACTAATTATTAGAGAAACGCAAATCAGAACCACAGTGAGGTGCCACCTCACACCTGTCAGAATGGACATCATCAGAAAGTCCACAAACAGTGCTGGAGAGGGCGTGGAGAAAAGGGAACCCTCCTACGCTGTTGGCGGGAATGTCAGTTGGTTCAGCCACTACGGAGAACAGTGTGGAGGAGCCTCAGAAAACTAAGAGTAGTTACCATATGATCCAGCAATCCCACTCCTGGGTGTTTATCCAGAGAAAACCGTATTTCAAAAAGGAGTTCCCGTCGTGGCACAGCGGAAATGAATCCGACTAGGAACCATGAGGTTGCGGGTTCGATCCCTGGCCTTGCTAAGTGGTTTGAGGATCCGGCATTGACGTGAGCTGTGGTATAGGTTGCAGATGCGGCTTGAATCTGGCGTGGCTGTGGCTGTGGCATAGGCTGGCAGCTACAGCTCCAATTAGACCCCTAGCCTGGGAACCTCCATTTGCCACGGGTGTGGCCCTAAAAGGACAAAAGACCAAAAAAAAAAAAAAAAATGAACCCCAGTGTTCACAGCAGTACTATTTACAGTAGCTAAGACATGAACACTAGACATTATCATACTAAGTGAGGTTGGTCAGTGAAAGACAGACATCGTATGTTACGTATATGTGGAATGTAACAGAAGGATGCAAATGAATTTATTTGCTGAACAGAAACAGATTCGTGGACTTTGAAAACCAGCCTGTGGTTACCAAAGGGACGGACTGGGGTTTGAGCTCGGCGTGTGCACACTGGTCTATGGAATGATTGGCCAAAGGGGACCTGCTATGTCGCTCTACCCAATATTCTGTGATCATCTATATGGGAAAAGAATCTGAAAAAGAACGGATATGCGTACATGTATAACTGAATCACTTTGTTGTACAGTAGAAATTACTACACTGTTAAGCCAGCTATACGTCAATGAGACTTTTTTAAAAGGTTTATATCATGTTCCTGTTTAAGAAGGAAAAAATTGGAGTATACACAAACACACATATACACTCACATATATATATAAATTATACGTGTATATATACGTGTGTATATGTTTCTGTATCTGCGTGTGTGTATGTGTAGATACATGTGTGTACAAGTGGATGTATATTCTTACAGTTAAGACCATGGCAGGATAAAATTTTAAAATAATTAAAAAGAGAGAGAGAATACAAAGGGTAGTGATAGAAGCTAGACTTTGTGAATATACATGTTTTTATAGTTGAGGCTTAGGGGCCATGTAAACATTTTACATAAAAGAAGATTAAATTTTAAGTAGCAATCCCTAAAAATCAAGTAACATGTAATAAAGCAAACCTAAGTTTCAAAGTGGTGGCATTGCCAAGCAGAGAGAAATTGTTACCAAGAAAACAAAAAACTATAAAACAGTAATTTTTTTTTTTTTTTTTGTCCTTTTGGGGCCGCACCTGCAGCATATGGAGGTTCCCAGGCTAGGGGTCCAATTGGAGCTACAGCTTTGGGCCTCCACCATGCCACAGCAACACGGGATGGTCCAAGCCGCGTCTATGACCTACACTGCAATACCAGATCCTTAACCCACTGAGCAAGGCTGGGGATTCAACCCGAGTCCTCCCAGGTAGTTCATTAACTACCGAGCCATGACGGGAACTCCAAGAATATCTTTAAATGTACCATGAGGACCCCATTCAGTAAGAAAAACAGATTGTGGAAAACTGTACAGAACAGGTGAATCACATTTTTTTTGTAAAGAAATTGTGTGGGGCTGGAGTTCCTGTCATGGCTCATTGGTTAACAAATCCGACTAAGAACCATGAGGTTGTGGGTTTGATCCCTGGCCTTGCTCAGTGGGTTAAGGATCCGGCGTTGCCATGAGCTGTGGTGTAGGTGGCAGACGCGGCTCGGATCCCGCGTTGCTGTGGCTGTGGTGTAGGCCGGCGGCTACAGCTCCTGTTAGACCCCTAGCCTGGGAACCTCCATATGCCGCGGCTGCGGCCCTAGATAAGGCAAAAAGACCAAAAAAATAAATAAATAAAATAAATTCTGTGGGGAAAGATGGAGGGGAAATCTGGATTAAGTAAGATTTAAGAAACATATTAACCAGTTGCAATGTATGAATCTTACTCAGATTTTGGTCTGAATGACCTGCGGGATAAAAAAGAAACATGGAGACAATTTGAGGGCAGATACGCACTCCCTTGATATTTAGTTTTAGAGAATTGTTGACTCTAGGGTGTGTGTGTGTGTGTATGTGTGTGTGTAAGAGGAGCAGGTAGGGGAGATGCGTGGTCTTCTTTTAAGAAGAGTCTGTCTTTTAAAGGTAGATGTGGAAATATTTACAGCTGAGGTGATGTACTGTCTGAGATTTGTTTAAAAAGAATCTCGGTTTATGAGTGGAGGGTATTTGGAGTGTTGTAGAAGGCACAGCCGGCCAGAGTTGAAGCTTCGTGATAAGTACATAAGGGTTCATTATTTTATTCTCTCTCAACTTTTATGTAAATTTCATATAAAATTTTTCTTACTGAAAACTTAGAGTAGAAACCTGACCACAGCTGCTCTGTAAGAGTGGTTCAAAACAAAAACCCCCAGTAAGTAACCTTATTTCTTTACAATCAAGTTTCCCACCCTTCTTTTGTAAAGTAAACTTTTTGTCCTGATTTACAGCGAAGTTACTGACGCGGCGCAGAGTCCGTGTGCACCCCTCGTCCGCCCGCGCCCCTGATGTCTTCCGCCGCCCCCCGACATTAGTACCTTCCTGCTAATGAAACACCAGGCTGTATTTGGATTTCACCAGTTTTTCCATTACAGCCCCCTTTCTGCTCCGGGATCTAATCCAGGGCACCACACTGCATTTAATTGTCATGCCTCTCTCTCTCTCTCTCTGCCCAGCCCTCTTTGGTCTGTGACAATTTCTCAGTCTTTCCTTGTTTTTCAGAACTTGTCAGTCTTGAGTCCTGGCCGGTACCTTGTAGAATGTCCCCAGTCTGTTTGTCTGATGTTTTTCTTAAGATTAGACTCTGGTTGTGGGAGAAAGTGCCGGAGACGTGGCGCGCCCTTCTCGTCACCTTACGTCGGGAGGCGCGTGGCGCACCCATGACGTCACGGATGATGTCACCTTCGTTGGCTCCACGTGAGGTTGATAGTTGTCTCGTTCCCCACGCGGTGCTTTGGAAGCAAGTCACTAAGTCTAGCCCACCCTCAAGTGAGAGGGTGGTTTCAGCTCAGCTTTCTGAAGGGGGAGTAGGTTGAGGGGGGTCCCCAAGACCACCCCCAAGTTCACTGATTCACTAACAGGTCTCAGCATATGTTCATACCGGTGGTGAAGCTTTATTACGGCCAGAGGGTGCAGAGCTAAGGCAGCAAAGGGAACAGGTGCACGGGGAGAAGGCTGGCGGAAACCCGGCAGAAACTCCCGCGAGTCGTCCCCCACCCCATGGAGGCTCACCGGACGCGCTGCATTCCCCGGCAAGAGTTGTGACGAGTGTGAGCTGTTTCCTAGGCAAGCTTGTCTGAGCCTGGGGGTCGGGGGTCCTCACTGGGGGCTGGACAGGTAGGCAGCCTCTGCCTCACGTGTATCAAAGTTCAGACTCCCAGCAGGAAAGAGGCGTCTTTTCATTTACGAGGAGTTTTATACCTGCGTAGGGTAGGTTTGCTGGTCAAGTTCCCAGCTCCCAGCCAGATGCTGGCCTTGCCAGCAGGCCTTTCTGGTCTCAGGCCCAGTGTTAACTCTTATCTGCAGAAGGAGGTGTCCATGTATTATTACTTTACCACACATTTTTATTTGAGAAAATTGGGGTCAGAGAATAAAACATAATAGAAGCTCTATGATGGTGAGAGCAACAAAATGAAATGTGAAGTCAGATCATTTCAGAATGAAGCACCTGGAATCCATGTCTCTTGTTCTTTTAGTATTTCTCATGCCCATTTTAAGAC
Source organism: Catagonus wagneri (assembly GCA_004024745.2). NCBI lineage: Eukaryota > Metazoa > Chordata > Mammalia > Artiodactyla > Tayassuidae > Catagonus > Catagonus wagneri. The sequence goes on from PVHT021183524.1 coordinate 29,658,731, forward strand.
AGGGGTATAAAAATATTACTAAGTTTTGAAACATTTCACAATTTCAAGAAATGCTCCCAGATTGTGACCTCATCTATTGCCAGACAATTAGAGGGCTTGTATATGTTTAAGTAATAAGTAGTCACAGAGCAGCCAAAACCTGAGTGAAAATAAGTAATTATGAAGATTTAAGACACAATATGTATTAGTTGTTTGCTTTCTTTTAATAGGAAAAACGTGGTCTTCGAGAAATGCGGGTTCTTGAAAACTTGAAGAACATGATCCACGAAACAAATGAACACACTCTCCCCCTGTGTACGGAGACCATGGAGGACAGCTTGAGCCGAGTTCTCCAGCGATGTAAGCCCGCAGTCCTTGGTGTTGCTTGCTTTCAGATGCCTGCTCCGCCAGGGCGGGCTTTCTCCGGTACTTGGAGGGAGGCAGAGGGAGGTTTCGTGAGCAGGACCGGCGAGAGGCACACCCCGGAGAAGGTGGCGGTGCCGTGCTGACGCGTGGCCCTGGGTGTTAAGAGCATTGATCTGCAAAGCACAGTGGGTGTAAGAAAATCGAAACATGTTTTACCTTAAAAAACTTAGCTGTAAGAAAAAGTTTGATGACCAGGAATTAGGATATGAAATGAATCTTCTTTTTCAAACAGGATAATAGTGTTTTTAAAATTAAAAAAAAAAAAAAATCCTATCATAAATTTTATATTTTTTCACTTTCTTCATTATTCAAAATAATGTGGAGAGATGTTTGATAAAAAGAATAGTTATCGAACATGTCAGGTAATAAAATGAAAGGAGTTTTATTAGTACCTGATTTTAAACTTAGAGGTATGTCGGAAACTCGGGGCTTCTCCTAGGATCTGCGCTGACACAGTTCAGTCTGTCCAAGAACAGATGAATCTGGAGTTCTCGCTGTGGCGCAGTGGGTTAAGAGGCTTGGGTTACTGCGGAGTCGTGAGTCTGATCTCTGGCCCAGTACAGTGGGTTAAATGGTCCAGTGCTGCCGCAGCTGTGGCAGCATCCGGTTCAGTCCCTGGCCTGGGAAGGTCCAAATGCTGCAAATGCGACCATTAAAAAAAACCCAAAAAAACAAAAAACAAAAAACACACAGATGATGCTGGTAAATAATGATGGCATGCAGAATGAAAATATACCTTTCTTGGGGGGAAAAAAAGAAAGCCAACTGACTGGTGATGTAATGGCCTGCCAGCGAAGGTGGCAGGGAAGCTAGGTTAATGCTCAGTTCTGCAAGGGTGTGTGCGAGTCCGGGTTAGCCTCTGTCCGCTGAAGCTCAGAGGAGGTGGAGAGCACAGACGCCCGAGATCACATTTGGTTGCTTTGGGTGGAAGAGCAGAGAGTCCTTAATTGACTCCAGGCTCTCATGTCACTGCAGACAAGCCCTTGATCGCTCACACCGTCACCTCCTCGACCTTGACACGCTTTCTAGACAGCACGCTAAAGGTAAAACTCAAATTATTTGCTTTCGAGATGTGTGTACTTTCCTTTTCCACATAGTATATAAAAATAAATTGGATAAAACTTAAAAAACTGAATAATTAGTTTGCGTTGTTAAATTCTCGGGCCAAAACTACTTTTTTAGGGCCGCCCCCACAGCATATGGCAGTTCCCAGGCTAGGGATTGAGTCGGCGCCTACGCCACAGCCAGCTCTAAACCCTGTCTGCGACCTGCACCCCAGCTCACGGCAACACTGGATCCTTTACCCACTGAGCAAGGCCAGGGATTGAACCTGTGCCCTCATGGTTCCTAGTTGGGGTCTTTAGCGCTGAGCCACCACAGGAACTCTGGGCCAGAGCTGTTTCTGATGTTAGGCCTCACGTTGAAAGTGTAGTCTTTACAGTGAAATCGCTAAGTTTTCCTGGTAGGGAATCCAGACTGTAAATGTGTTCTCCTAAAAGGAAGAGTTAAAGCACACAAAATGTGAAGTAACTATGAAAGTTTCAGCCTCTGAGGACTACCTTCTTGTTAGCATTAGAAACCACGCAGTAGCTTTGGGGGTGGTTTTGCTGCTACGACGAGCAGGAATGGCTTTCTGAGCAGGCTCCAGCCTGTGTTTCCTTGTAGCTGTTATCATGAGCATCGAGGTATAGTGGAGATAATTATCTGCTTTTAGAGACGATGTAGTTTTAAAAATTGGCCTGGGTCCAGCTGTCGTTCGTGGGAGATTTCATGTTTAAAACCTTGACATTCGTTCATGGTGCTGGCTTCCTTATAAGCAAGTTTATCTGTGGGATATACTCTGACCTAAGTAATAACTTTACCGGGTTAGTGCCAGTTGAGTTTCATTTTGTGTCTGTTGGCAGATCTGCCGCATTTATCTCTTCTCAGCGTGTTTGAGAGCTGAGCTGGGGGTGCGGTCAGCTGAGCATCTCAGAACCGGGTGGTGGATCTTCAGCTACTGGTCTAATATTGTACGTGAAACTAAGCAGCTGGGGAGCAGTGTGGGGTGGCGGGGGGGGGGCCTCGGTGTTCAAAGGGAGCCCGTTAGAGCATCCTAGCAGAGTGTCTTTGCATTTGGAGAGCAGAAACTTTGGAACCAAAACTCACCTGTAGTTCCTAAGAAACTATCAAAAAATGGGAGCTCTAAGAATGTAGGTAAGAGTAACATCTAGATACAGACTTTAGAGTTCCCGTTGTGGCTCAGTGGGTTAAGAACTCAACTAGGATCCATGAGGATGCGGGTTCCATCCCTGGCTCCACTCAGTGGGTTAAAGATCTAGCATCGCCATGGGCTGAGGTGTAGGTTGCAGACAAAGCTAGGATCGCGCATTGCTGTGGCTGTGGTGCAGGCAAGTAGTTGCGGCTCGGATCCAATCCCTAGCCTGGGAATTTTCTGCATATACTGCAGGTACAGCCCTAAAAAGACCAAAAAAAAAAGGTACAGGCTTTACATTTTTCTCATACTGAAGTCACTGGTTAGTGTTTATGTTCTGCTTAACATGCATTTCATAAGCTTGTAAACTTCCCCAAGTTTGTCGCCTAGAGATCTTGCTCAGTATCGAGGACTGTCCTTGATTTTAGAGGGTAAAAAGGACAGAATGCCTCTAGGTCATTCCTCATTCAAATGAACTAATGAAGCCATAGTAAAAGAATTTTGTCTCCCTTCCTGCCTTCCTCTGTTTAAGAGCAATGATTTTATTCTTTTATTTTTTATTATTTAAACAAAAGGACGTATGTCTAAGTAAATGAAAATAGAAATAATAAAAAAGAAGAAAGCAGTAAGTTACCTTAATTACATAAAGATAACCATTGCTCTTTAACTTTGGCGAACAGCATTCCAGACGTCTTTGTGAGGATTAAAATAGAAGGATGGATGGGGGAGTGGAAGCTGACTGAAGAGATGGGAAGGTTTGAGGGGGAGAGAGAACTTGTGGTAAGAATGGGATCAGACAAGTTTTTACTTAAGGTATCAATTTTAAATTTTATTTGAATTTACCAGAATAAAATCTCAAGTAAAGCACAGGAAATACTTTAAAATAAATGGTTCCTTTTTATAAAAGGTAGTAGTTACTGAAAGAGCATTCAAAGCAAAATAGTTATTTAAAAAGTGCAGACATTAGAGTCGGGTCGTTGCTGTTCCTGCAGTATTAATGTGATGAGCGACGGGCGGCAGGGCTTCAGACCTTCCTGCTTGTCCCCCCTGCCCGGCCTCTCATTGGTGAGTTGGGACTTTGTTTACAGATGAGGGATTACAGTATTTGTTTTCCATTCTGCAGTATTGATGTCGCCAGTTGCTTATTTAGTCTTAGAGTACTCAGTTGCTTTCTGTTTTTAATTTATTTTTAGATTTGTAATGATGTGGTTATAGTTCTGCTTCTTCCCTTAGCCCTGCAGTCTCATTTTTCAGGCTCTGTGTTTGATCTCTTTTAACAGAGTCATGCTGGTATTACATATTACGAAGGACCTCTGAAGCGTTCTTTAGGTTTTCTTTCAGAATGGATGCTTTATGTCTGTCTTCTTTCTCTCTCTCCCGTATTACATTTCTTTCTGCCCAACCCAGTCCCTACAAATTAAAGCATATTAGAGTTATAAGAGTGATGTCAGCCTGTTTTCTTTTTCTCATTTTTGGGGAGAGGCTGAGAAGTCTCAGTTCTTTATAGAAACTGTGTTCTGTTTTTGGACGCCACTTTTCAAAGCTTGAATATAGTTATATAATTCTTCGTTGTTCAGTAAATGGATTTTTTCTTTGCTTTCTTTTTTTCCCTTTTAAGTCCACACCTGAGGCATATGGAAGTTCCTGGGCTAGGGTCAAATTGAAACTGCAGCTGGGGCCTACCACAGCACAGCAGTGGCAACATTGGATCCCAGCCACGTGTGCAGCCTACACCTCAGCTCATGGCAACACTGATCCCTAACCCTCTGAGCGAGGCCGGGGATCGAACCCACATCCTTGAATCCTTAACCCACTGAGCCCCAATGGGAGCTCATTTTTTCGCCTTGTAAAAAAGCTTACTTATTTTGTAAGGTATTTTGGAGACTAAGTTTGTTTGATTTTGCTGCACTCTGCTTCTATACTAGAAATCTTTTAAGAACTCATTATTTAAAATACTAACTTTTAACAGCACTGTACTAGTCATAATTTTTACCTGTATTTTCTTCATTGACTCTCTCAACTGTGTAAAATAAATATTTATTATCCTCTCCCCACTATATTTACGGTTGAGGAAACAGAAATATGTAGTGTTTTTTAACTGTATATGTTCTTCTCCACAGTAATTGGAGGAACCATCATGCAAAAACTTAGTTTTTCTGCCTCCAGAGCTCTGGCCTCTTCAAATTCAGGGTGATGCTTCTGTGCATCTTTCAAAAAGTTGTAAGGAGAGTCCGTCCGCCTTTCTTCCTGGACCTCACTTTCTGTTGGATTTTCTCCCACAACACAGGCTTCTCCTTCTCAGTGTAGTCTGTTAATTTCCACTTCTGTCTTGGACTTTTGACACTGGGCAGCCCCAGGGCTTGGTTCTGGGATGTCTTTTCCGTCTGTACTCACTTGCTCAGTGATTTCATATGGCATCACAGCTTTAAATATTCTTCTTGGAGGTCTTGTCGTGGCTCAGTGGTTAATGAATCCAACTAGGAACCATGAGGTTGCAGGTTCGATCCCTGGCCTTGCTCAGTGGGTTAAGGATCTGGCGTTGCCATGAACTGTGGTGTAGGTCGCAGACGCGGCTTGGATCCCACGTTGCTGTGGCTGTGGTGTAGGCTGGCAGCTACAACTCCAATTCAACCCCTAGCCTGGGAACCTCCATATGCCACGGGTGTGGCCCTAGAAAAAGCAAAAAGACAAATACATACATACATACATACATACATATATATTCTTCTTTACGGCAATAAATGTCTTCGCCCTGGACCACTCCTGTAATTCCAGGTTTTTATATTCAGCTGCCTAGTCCACTTGGATGTCTTATCAGCATCTCAGTGTAACTTGTCCAGAATTGAACTGGAATTTCTTCCTCGGTTCTGATCTTGTCTCCTTCCATCCCATTTCAGAAGTGTCAGCACCACTCCCCCACTGCTCAGGCTAGAAAATCGGAACTGCCGTCTCCCTGTCCCGTCCGTCTGTCTTCCTCTGAAGTGCTCCCTGGCCCTACCTCCTTCCTTCCCTCTTCGACTCCCCCCTCTTCTCTCCTTCTCCCTCTTTTCTTCTCTTTCTTGCCCTCCTTCCTCCCTCCCTTTTTCATTCTTTCCCTCCCTTCTGTGTATTTTATTAGCAAATCCTTTTGGTTCAACTTTGAGAATATAACCAGAATCTGATGACCCTGGTTTAAGATGTTGCCATCTCTCATTTCGATTGTTCTAGTAATCGCATAACTCATCTGTACTTCTCTCTTTGCTCCCCATTCTCCACTTAAAAATCTGAATGATCCCTTTAAAATACAGCTTTGCTGTTGTCATTACCTTGTCAGAAGCTCCTCATCTTGCTTAGTGTAAAAGCCAAAGTCCTCAAAGTGGCCTGGAATTTTCTACACAATGGCTCCTTCCTGACTTTCGTTTCCTCCCTCCCTTTCCCTCCATTCTGGCTACACTGCCCCTCCTCCTTCCTCAAATGTACCAAGCACGCTTCTGCCTCAGGGCCTTTGCACTCACTCCTCCCTCTGGAATTCTCTTTTCTTGGATTTCTATATTCTCATTCCCTGCAGGTCTCTGCTTGAGTGTCACCGGGGAGACTGTCCTTGGCTTCTCTGTGGCATTCGTCCCCCTGTCACTCTGGCATTGTCTGGCCTCCCTTCCTCACTTTGTTTTTCTGCAGAGGATCCGTCACCTCCTGACAAGCTAACCGCTTTTGCGCCTGTTGTCTGTGCGCCCACAAGCAGCGGGGTGCTGTTCGCTGCCGCGTCTCGGCACCTGCAACAGACAGAGCCTGGTACTTTGTAGCCACCAAGTCACTGCTCGTTCATTGAAATGAGTGAATGAGAACTCAGCCAATATCTGCGCCTGTCACCAAACCTGAATTCCTTTCTTGTGTGTGCGTTTGAGGTTTACACATACACCGCAGGGCGGGATGAACTCATTTCTTTTTGATGTGAGGACGTAGGGACACTTAGCTATCATACGTGAGGACGTAGGGACACTTAGCTATCATACGTGGCACGGTTACTGCCCATCGCCTCAAAAAACCTTTTGGTTTAGAGAAAATAGTTTGGCGTATTAACTCTTTAAAGTCAGTGTAGTCTCCCCAGACCCCGAGACAGCATGGGACCCGGGGAATCGGAGAGCGAGGTGAGGGTGGGACACGGGGGCCCGGAGCCCCACCTCTGAAGAAAGGGGAGAAAGGGGGAGTCGGGTGACTTCGATTTTGGAAAAGCAGATTCCATTACATTCAGAAACCTTTTCTTTTTAATCATGTGGGTAAAGAATGAAAAAGTGCAGTATTTCAGACTGAAATTTCTAAAGTGGGTATTCCAAGTATGAAGATAATCCTGAGGCACAAAAGTGTGCCTCTGTCAGATCTAATTAAATTTTTAAAGGATATAACAAGCGACTGAATAAATGTCATAGTTTGTAACTTTTCTTTTAGGTTAAGCCGAGAATGATCTTAAAATGTTTAAGTACCCAAAGACCACAAAATGGATTTTTTTTTAAAGTTCTGTTCAGAGCCAGGAAAAAAAAAAGAAAAAAGAAAAACAGGAAATGATAGAACTACTGCTCGGGAGAGATGATGTAATATTAATATGCCCCAGAAGGAAGGCAGATCTAATCAACTCCTTTTTTGTTTTGTTTTCAGCTTTTCTGTTAGAACAAACAATGATTGGGAACTGAATTCTTAGTACTCAAGTATTATCTTTGCTCTGACTAAGATGAATGGTTACTGATCAAAACATGCCTTCTTAAAAACTCTTCCTTCTCCTCCTTGCCATATTCTAGTAGGGAGGGACCTGGCATTTTTCTGAAAGAGAAATCACAGCCCCTGCCCGGTCTGAAACTGTGGGGCCGGATCGGGTTGATGGTGGAACACGTAGTAAAGTGACGCATGAAAAAAGAATTTCAAATAAGGGAAAATCCTTACATGGAAGGGCTCTATAAAGCCGTTAAGCCTGGAGCTGGGGTTTGAAACAGGTAAAGATTTTAACTGGAAGAAAGGAGTAAGGAAAGCACTTCCAGTAAGGATGGCGAGAGTCCTAGTGACGGTGGCGTTCCTGGCTGCTCGCCATATGTGAAGAACTGCTCTAAGGGGCTTGTATTAGTAAACTTCATTTTTAAGCATAATATCTACTGCGTCAGCTCATTTGTTTTTCATGCCAGTTCTGAAGGCCTCTTGGTAGTTGTTATGTTCGTTTTATAAATGAGGTACTAAGACGCTGAGGGGCCAGGGGCAGCCACGGTCGTACCTGGCGCATAGCAGCTCCTCAGTAAATCCACGGCATGTGGCTGAACGCATGAGCGAGCAGACGTGCCCAAGACGAGTGACACGAGTAATACGAGCTCAGCTCCACGATGGACTGACTCTTCGGTTGCGGGCTGACCTGCGAAGTAAGTGGGAAAGCGCATGTGTGCGAAACTCAGTCCAGGAGATGAAGAGGTTTGAACAACTGATGGGTTAAAACCAGTTTTATTGATGAAGTCATGAGAGTAGAGTGTTAAAGAGCCAAGTCCTTAGGGCCAGAGGTCAGATTTTAAGGCCCGATTTCTGTACCTATAGTCGTATTATCTCAAGTAACATTTCTCCTCTTTATGCCGCAGTTGTTGTTTTGCTTTTTGTTTTTTAGGGCGTACATATGGCATATGGAAGTTTCCAGGCTAGGGGTCAAATTGGAGCTGCAGTTGCTGGCCTGCACCACGGCCACAGCAACGCAGGCTCCGAGCCGCATCTGCCACCTGCACCACAGCTCACAGCAGTGCCGGATCCTTAACCCACTGAGCAAGGCCAGGGATTGAACCCACATCCTCATGGATGATAGTCGGCTTTGTTCTCTCTGAGCCACAGCGGGAACTCCCTGTGGCCTAGTTTTTTACAGACGCCAAAAATGTGTAAAATGGGACAGTGACCCTCACCTGGTAGGAAGCGGGAGTGAGAGGGTGACACACGGGCAGCAGCGCGGTTCTTAGCGTGTAGTCCTTCTCCGCAGGTCACTCTAGCAGTGCTTACCAGCAGCTTTAACGCGTCGAAAAGGGAACTGACTCGGTGAAAGCAGTCCAGAGAAATCTGAATGGCAGCAGCAGCCAGGATGAGCTGGAAGACGAGAGCAGGGGCGAGAGCAGCGGTAGAAAGTTGCGGAAGCATTCTGGATGCAGGTGCTGCCTGCGGCAGAGCAGCGGTGCCAGCGAGGAGGGGGGGCGGGGGAGGTGAGTCGGAGACAGTGTGGAGGCGTCCTCGTCGGGGGGAAGGGACGTCTGTCAGGTGTTTCGTACCTTTTTAGAGAATTCTGAAGTCCCTGATGACAACTCGTCGTTGGAATTCCGACCAAATGCCCTCACCTTGCAGCTCAAGGCTCACGAGTGATAGTGGTTCTAGTTAGTACAGCCTGAACATATTGGCCAGCCCTTTTTTTTTTCCCTTTTAGCCACCCCACCGTGGCCAGCAATTGTGACTCATTAAAAACTGAGTTTTAACTCATTAAAAAAACAGCTTTTTGTGTGTAGTTTCTTGAGAACTAAAACAATCCAAGTGTGTTGTTTTTTCAATCCAGGTAAGTTTCCCCTTAAACAAGGGCTGCTGATTGAAGACCCGTTGTCTGTTTTGTTTCAGTGCAAGCAGCTACTGACTCGGTGTGTAGACTCCAACAGAGGGAACAGGAGCGAAAAAAGGTAAAAGAGGATCACTCGGATAATGGGGCCTGTAACTCCATGGCTTTTATTATCACCATATTTTTAGCAGTTGCTTTTGATAAAAAATTCTCTGAATTTTGCTTTCTTTTATGCAGTGTTTTTAAAAGGTTAAAAAATGGCTGACTCCTTGACGCTGTGTTGAGGTGTGGTCACATAATTGCACCATCTATATTTTTATAATTCAAATTGCAGACCTCTCTTTTTTTGCTTTTCAACATTTCCATCTTTTCCTTGAAAGTGGTATTTGTCTCTTGGAGGAAAGAGAATAGGACTTTTACATGGAACAAAAATTACCCACCAGATTCAGATTGGAAATACAAATCTTTCAGCCTGAAGCCTAGCATATATCATGTATATTTCTTCTAGAAAAGGAAGCATGCATGCCTGTGGGTGAGTTCTTTAATGAATAGTCCTAAGAGTGTGCGAATCACTTGCTGGGCAGTGCTTTGCTTATTTGAATTATGTCTTAACTAAATTCAGATGTGGAAAAACAGCACGAGAATTTAAGTCCCTGTGATGATTTGATGTTTTAACTATGGTTCCCATAAGTATTTTTATGACTTATTGCTCTATACTAGTAGAGATACACGTATTAAGAAATGTTAAAAATACTAAGTCACTCTGAAAAGAAGGCCTTTTTGTGTGCATGCGTATCAATGAGAGTTCCTATCTCCATCTCTGGAATGCCGGTTAATCCACAGTCACGGTCAGATCTGGCACTGTTAAGAAGAAAATGAAGCACGCTACAGTTTAAATCTCTACACCCTCTGCCCGATTCTCAATGTGGATATAAAGTTTAGAAATGCAGCAGTTTGATGACTCAGTCCTTACCCAGGACCTGACAGTCAAGCCGGGTGGGAAGGCTGCGAGAGGAGTGGGACCCCGGCGGGCCAGGTGGGGCAGCGAGGCTGGGCTGAGCCTCGGGTGAGACGGCAGCACGTTCAGGCGTCGGGGCGCGGAGCTTGCACAGGGTCTGGAGAGCGGTGTGAAGGCAGCCGGGCGGCCCCGGTGTGCCGCGCCCAGCCGGACAGCCGATATTTTGTTAGTCCTCCACCTCGCAAGGTGCCACTAGGGGTGAAAGGTTTCAGTTTGTCAAGTTTAAGGCAATGAGTACACACAGAGGCTGAAAGTCTGGGAGCCCCAAACCGCTAATGATAGCATAACGTAGGACAGAGTGAGAGTGGTGATTAAATTACAAAGAACTTTGCACACTTGGCAAAAAGTGTAATTTCCTCGGAAGATAGTGGCATTCAAGTCCAGCCTTGATCAGTGAGGAGGATCTATCCAGTCGATAGATGATGGGAAGAAATCGCGTGGGGTAAGGGACATGGCGGAAGCAAAGGCAGGAGACGGGAGAAGTCAGTGGTCGGGAGCTGGTACCTCCACCGTCTCCGTGGAGATTTCCAGAGAGGAGTGGAGGGCACCTTCACGCTAAGCAGAGCAGTTCGTTGTTGAAGCACCAGGACCGTTTCTGTGTTGGAGAGTCAAGAACACTGGCAGTGCTGGTAGTTACGGGCTGTAACGCGGGCCGTTCTCTTGGCTTTCAAAATAAAAATGAAAAGGGGGTGTTTTTTACATGAATATGCACTCGCGTAAAAGACATTCTAAGACCTTCTCAGAGTGGTTATGATTCTGATAGAATGGCAGTTCTTGTCATTCTTGAACGGAACTAACCTGAAATTAAATTACAGTTGGGTTAGCTCCTCTAGTCACTTTGATCTTTTTTCACATTTGGTGTATTAACTACATATAAGTAGGAAAATGACTAGGTTACCTAAAAAACATGCCTGGTGTCTTCTGTTTCTGGTGCCTCCCCCTATTAGCTAGCCGTATGCCCTCCAGCAAGACCTTCAGCTTCAAAGTAAATATTTGTTCTTCCTACCTGATGCATTGCATTACATAATTTATGCAAAATAGCCTTACTATTCAGATATCAGCTGGCATCTGTGCCCTGCCAGCCCAATTGTTTGTTTAAGATCCGGGCAACCTGTCTGTGGCTAAGAGCCCTACTGTGGTCAGTTCCAGTTGGTGAAACACCGTTTTCTATATTAAAATATACTGTTGGAGTTCCTGTCATGGCACAGAGGAAACGAATCCGATTGGGAACCATGAGGTTACTGGTTCGATTCCCTGGCCTTGCTCAGTGGGTTAAGGATCTGGCGTTGCCGTGAGCTGTGGTGTAGGTTGCAGACGTGGCTCGGATCTGGCGTTGCTGGGGTGTAGGCTGGCATCAATAGCTCCGATTAGACCCTTAGCCTGGGAACCTCCTATGCTGCAGGTGTAGCCCTAAAAAGTTAAACAGACAAAAAAAATAAAATATACTGTCCTTTGACTTAAGAAAAATAGCCTCAAGAAATAATAAAACCCTTAGGATATTTTAGTCTTAAATATATTTCTTACAGGTATTATCTCAGAGAATGTTACTAAAGTACCTGTTATGGAATGTATATTAAAGATCAGTTTTTTAGAATATTCTGAAATGTAGTCTTTGTTTCTTTTGCTAGTGCTTATCTAGTTAGCAGGATGTTCAAAATATGGGTCTTTAAGGTATTTTGCGTGTGTGTGTGTGTGTGTTGTACTGCCATATCTGGTTTTGCCAAAACTTTGTGTGGCAGACGTTTTAGACTACATATTTGTAAGAGAGGGGTAAATGTAATTTCTCATCTAGCAGAAATGTACAAAGCAAAATTGACCTCTAGCTGCATTTTACAATCTAGCGTTAATTGTTGCCTTGGTTATACTGTCGGCTGCATTTTGTGTATTTGAATGGCTCTCAGAACAAAGAAAGATGGGAGTAGTAATGGAATAAAATAGACTGTTGCCATTAATCATTAATTCTTTTATGTCGAGACAATTTGTGGAATTCTGTGGGAAGTGAGTTATGATAAGCGTCATTCATCCACATCACATTTCCCACAATTGACATCTAAAAGTGCATTCAGAAGAACAATAAATGCACATTCCGCAGTTATTTGCCATACATTTTAAAAAACTACCAACTATGGAGTTCCCCGGCGGCCTAGTGGCTAAGGATTTGGCATTGTCACTGCTGTGGTGCAGGTCTGATCCCTGGCCCAGGAACTTCCGCATGCTGCAAGCATTGAGGTCGCATGGCTTATATATTTTTCTTAATGGAGTTTGAAGGTACAGGATAATGGATCGGTACAGTCGGCCCTCTGTGTCCACAGGTTCCACATCTGCGGATTCAACAAAAATATTTAAAATGTGTGTGTATGTGTGTGTGTGTGTATATATATATATATATATATATATGTATTTTTTTTTCCCTTTTGTCATTTTAAGACCGCACCAGTGGCATGTGGAGGTTCCCAGGCTAGGGGTCTAATCAGAGCTGTAGTCTCTGGCCTACGCCGCAGCCACAGCAACGCAGGATCCGAGCCGCGTCTGCAACCTACACCACAGCTCACGGCAACGCCGGATCCTTAACCCACTGAGCAAGGCCAGGGATCGAACCCACAACCTCCTGGTTCCTAGTCAGATTCGTTCATCACTGAGCCACAACGGGAACTCCTAAAGTGTATATTTTTAAATTCCAGAAAGCAAAACCTGAATTTGCTGCACGCTGGCAAGTATCTCCACAGCATTTAAATTGTATTTACATAGCGTTTACATCGTGTTAGGTATTATAAGTAATCTAGAGATGAGCATGTGGGAGGCCGCACAGGTTATGTGCAAATCCTGCACCATTTTTATAAGAGCCTCGGGCGTCCGTGGATTTTAGTATCCATGGGGGTCCTGGAACCAAAACCCCATGGATCCCAAGGGATGATGGTACATAATGTTCTGTTTAAAATCATTGCTGGTAGTTGTTATTCTGACACTTCTTTTTGAAGTAAATACTTCTTCACTTATCTGTATAAGGCATGTGTACAATCAATGGCACATGTACTGCTGACAGATGTTCTGAAAGATGGTTTTGACAATTAGCTGGCTTATTCAGCGTTTCCCTTAGGGTTTTTCTTTTCTTTTTTTTTTTTTTGTACTTTTGCCTTTTCTAGAGCCGCACCTGCGGCATATGGAGGTTCCCAGGCTAGGGGTCTACCAGGAGCTACAGCCGCCGGCCTTCGCCACAGCCACAGCAACGCAGGATCCGAGCCGCATCTGCAACCTACACCACAGCTCATGGCAACGCCGGATCGTTAACCCACTGAGCAAGGCCAGGGATCGAACCTGCAACCTCATGGCTCTTAGTCGGATTCGTTGACCACTGAGCCACGATGGGAACTCCTCCCTCAGGGTTTTTCAACCCCTGCACTGTTGACATTTTGCAGCAGCTAATTCTTCATCGTGGAGCTTGTCCTGTATGTTGTGTCATGCTCAGCGGCATTCTTGGCCTCCACCTGCCGGTGCCAGAATCACCTCTCCTAACTTGTGTTGTGATAACCGGAAATCTGGGGGACGGAAGCGTCCAAGCCACCCCCTAGTTGAGAAGTATTGATTTAGACTAATGCATGCAGAAATTTGTTTTTATTGTGTATCCCTGAGCTCATTGATAGACCGGGTCCTAGACAGTTTGCCCTCAGGGTTGACTTCTCTTTCAGTTGATCTCCAGTGGAATATATGTAAGCTGGGTGGTTATTTCCATCTCTTCCTCTGTTGCAGAAGGGACAAAACCGTTACAGCTCATTAATTAGTGTGAGTACACGATTAGAACTCATTAATAAATTTTCTGGTTTTTTTCTTTTAAAGTTGGCACTTTCTTTATCTTGAGAAATACATCCATTTCTCTGAACATCCAATCGATTTCGTTTAGGAAGAACCCTCTGAAACTTGATTTGAGTGTTCTAAATTGTGATGGAATACACGTATCATAAATTTACCCTTTTAACCACTTTTGAGAGTGCAGTCTCTGGCATTTAGTACTTTCGCATTGTTCTGCAGCCATCACCACATCCATTTCAAGAGCTTTTTCATCTTCCCTGACACTCTGTAGCCGTTACACACTACATAGCTTCCCATACCCACTCCCTCCCACCCCTGTGAACCAGCATTTCCCTGTCTCTTAGACTCCTCTGAGTACCTCATATAAGGAATCATACAATATCTGCACGTTTATAGCTTGCTTATTTCACTTAGCACCGTGTCCTCAAGGTTTATCTCTTGTATCATGTGTCAGAATATCCTTCCTTTTTATGGCTGGATCACATTCCATTGTGCGTTTGCTGCCTTTTGTGTACCCACTCATTTGTTCATACTTTTGCCTTTTGGCTGTTGTGATGGACGTTGTTATTAACTTGGGTGTACACTGTTGTTCAGATTCCTGCATTTCCAGCTCTTTAGGTTATGTGCCTGCAAGTAGGTCATACGGTAATTCTGTTTCTAATTTTGAGGAAACATCACACTGCTCTCACCAATACTTGTATCTTTTCATATTTCTACCAGCAGTGCACCAGGGTTCCACTTTCTCCACACTCACCAGTACTTGTTATTTTCTGTTTCTTTTGTTGTAGCCGTTGTGATAGGTGTGAATGCTATCTTGCTGTGGTTTGATTTGCATTTCCTTAATGATTAGCGATGCTGAGCATCTTTTAATGTGCTCTTGTGCCAGTTGTTTATCTTTGGAGAAATGTCCTCTCAAGCCCTTGGCCCATTTTTTAATCAGGTGGTTTGTTTTTTGTTGTTGTTGAGTTGTAGGGGTTCTTTATATGTTCTGGCTATCAATCTCTTGGCAGATAATGGTTTGAACATATTTTCTCCCGTTCAGTGGATTGTTTTTTCAGTCTGTTGATAGTGTCCTTTGATGCACAAAAGTTTTTAAACTGATGAAGTCCAATTTATCTGTTTTTACTATTGTTTCTGTGCTTTTGGTGTCATATCCAAGAAGTCCCTGCCAAATCTACTGTCATGAAGCTTTCCTGCTGTGTTTCCTTCTAAGAATTTTATAGTTTTGGGTATCATGTTAATTTTTGTATATGATGCGAGGTAAGCTTCCTGTTTCCTTTTTACTTTTTTGCATGTGGATATCTAGTTTTCCTAGCTCCATTTGTTGAAAAGATTATTCTTTCTCAATTGAATGGTCAGGGCACACTTGTTAAAAATCATTGGACCATGTATGTGAGGGTTTATTTCTGAACTCTCTGTTTTGTTTCATAGGCCTATATGTCTGTCTGTATGCCTGTACCACGCTGTATTGATTACTGTAGCTCAGTGGGAAATTTTGAAACTGGGAAATGTGGGGGTTTTTTTAGTGTAAGTTTTATTTGTATTCGGATCTGTGAGGCCAACAGACCAGGGAATGATTGCCATAGAAAGATAGCTTGTCACTCACAGTTCCCAAGAGAAGGGGGGGCCAAGCTGCATGGGGCCATATGGGGAAGCACCAGAGTCGGTCGGGATTCAGAGTGGCGGGGGGATGGGGGGTGGACAAGAGCACTTATTGTGAATTCCATAGGAAGACAGGTGAGGCAGAGTAAGCAGATATAGGATTCGCTATAGTTTGAGATACAGGATTCGAATAGTTTGAGCGGGTCCTAGGGCACAGGGGCTGGCCCTAGTTGTTTGCTGCCTGGCCAGGGGTAATTAGGACAGATGGATGCTGGCCCGGCGTGTGAAGCCCCAGTAGAGAGGGTGGTTGGAGCGTGGGCTCTGTAGTGGTCGGCTTGCAGGTAAAGGGGATGCTCCCTGGGTGTCACCATCTCTGCAAATAGGCCCGCCCTGGGGGGGGGGACAGTCTCAGGGTCAGCTGGACCCAGATGTCAAAACATCAGGAACATGAGGTTAATACGGTGTGGGCCCTCCCACTTTGTTCTTTTTCTAATGGGGATTCCACTGACTTTGTAGACCCCTTTGGGTGGTGCTGTCATCTTAAGAATACTAAATTCTCTAGTCTGTGAACCTGGGTATCTTTCCATTGATGTGTGTCTAAGTTCTTTCATTGGTGTTTTATGTTTTGGTATACAGGTCTTTTGCCACCTTGGTTAAATCTGTTCCTAAGCATTTTATTCCTTTCAGTGCTGCTGTTAATGGGATTGTTTGGATTGTCCATTGTTAGTGTATAGAAACACAGCTGATCTTTGAGTATTGATTTTTGTATCCTGTGACTTTTGATGAATTTATTAATTCTAACAGGATCTTTTGGTGGAATATATGGTTTTCTACGTATAAGGTCATGTTTCTCTGAACACAGATAATTTTACTTCTTCCTTTCAAATTTGGATGGCTTTTGTTTTTCTGTCTAATTTCTGGCTAGCTCTTACAATATATGGAACAGAAGTGGCAAAAGTGGAGTCTTTGGAGTTCCCGTCTTGGCTCAGCAGAAATGAATCTGACTAGTGTCTGTGAGGATGCAGGTTCGATCCCTGGCCTCGCTCAGTGGGTTAAGTTTCTGGAATTGCCATGAACTGTGGTGTAGGTCACAGATGTGGCTTGGATCCTGTGTTGCTGTGGCTGTGCTATAGGCTGGCAGCTGTAGCTCTCATTCGACCCCTGGCCTGGGAACTTCCATATGCCACAAGTGCAGCCCTAAAAAGCAAAAAAAAAAAAAAAAAAAAAAGAGGTGGAGCCTTTGTCCTGTTTCTCATATTAGAGGAAAAGCTTTCAGTTTTTCATCTTACATGATGTTAGTGGTGAGTTTTTCACATACAGCCTTTCACATGTTGAGATAGTTTCATTCTGTTACCGTCTGTGGAGTGTTTTTATAATGAAAGAATATTGGGTATTGCCCGTTGTATTTTCTGCATCTATCGAGTTGATTTGGGGCAGGGGGTTGGTTTTGTTTTTCCTTAATTCTGTTGATGTGTGGGGTATTTCATTGATATTCATATATTGAGCGATCTGCATTCTAGGAATAAATTTGACTTGATTATGGTATAAAATCCTTTTAATAAGGTGTTGAGTGCAGTTTACTAGTATTTTGTTGAGGATTTCTGTATCAGTATCCAGCAGGGCTGTTCGCAGTTCTCTTTGCTGGTGGTGTCTTTGGTTGTAGTGAGGGCAGTGCTGGCCTCGTGGAGTGAGTTAGGAGGTCTTTTCTCCTCTCCAGTTTTTTGGGAAGAGTTTGAAAGGGGGATTTGTGTTATTTCTTCTTTAAATGTTTGGTAGAATTCACCAGTAAAGCTATCTGGGCCCGGTGTGACTTGCCTTTTTTTTTTTTTTTTTCAATGTCCACACCCACTGCATATGGAAGTTCCTGGGCCAGGGATTGCATCCAAGCCTGAGCTGCAACCTGTCCGCTTCAGTTAGATTCTTAACCCCCTGTGCCGCAGCGGGAACTCCTTAACACCACATGCTTTTATATAATCTCTTACGAGAAGAGACAAAAATTAGCCTGAAGTTACTTGCCCTTTTGTTTTTAAAGTTAGCATGAGCCCACTCATAAATCTCCAAGTGGTTCACAGTGTGTGCTTCTTGATTTTTTTTGGTCTAATCATGCATATTCAGTTTTTCTTAAGCTCTCAGTTACTTTTGAAATTGGAATGTGAAATTTTTGTTGGTTTTTGTTTGTTTGTCTTTGGCATTTTAGGGCTGCACCTGTGGCATGCGGAGGTTCCCAGGCTAGGGGTCTGATCGGAGCTACAGCTGCCGGCCTACGCCACAGCCACAGCAATGCAGGATCCGAGCTGCGTCGGCGACCTACACCACAGCTCACGGCAACGCCGGATCCTTAACCCACTAAGCAAGGCCAGGGATCAAACCCGCAACCTCATGGTTCCTCGTCAGATTCGTTTCTGCTGAGCCGTAATAGGAACTCCCTGTATTTTTTTTTATTATAGTTGGTTTACACTCTTTCAGTTTCTGCTCTGCAGCAAAATGACCCAGTTATACATTTATATACATTCTTTTTTTCACATTGTTTTCCATCATATTCCATCACATGTGATTAGATATGGTTCCCTATGTTATACAGCAGGGTTTTTCTATTTTTTTTAGATTGCCAGTCCTGAGGGACTAATAATTTAATATGTTTAAACTACCTTATATAGCAAAAAAAGAGTAGGAAACTGGATTTTTACTCTTGATTCTGCCCCTTTCTTGCTGTGTAACCTTGGAAAGGTGTCCATAGTGTCAGTGTCCTCATATTTTATACACAGAATAGATCATTTTTTTTAACATCGCTCCCATAAGATGAAATTATTTTTAATAATAATAATCCTGTATCTTTTTCAATTAAAGTTTTGTCTGAATATATACCCAGGAGTGGGATTGCTGGGTCAGGAAGATTCCCTTTTTTCCACACCCTCTCCAGCATTTGTTATTTGTCTACTTGTTAATAATGGCTATTCTGATCGGTTTGAGGTTTGAGGTGGTACTTCATCGTAGTTTTGATTTGCATTTCTCTAGTAATTAGTGAGGTTGAGCATTTTTTTCATGTGCCTGTTGGCCATCTGTATATCTTTTTTGGAGAAATGCCTGTCCAGGTCTTCTGCCCATTTTTCATTTGTGGTGTTGGGGGTTTTTTGTTGTTGTTTTTTGAATGTTGCTACATACACCCGTGTGTTCATTGCAGCACTATTCACAATAGCCAAGACGTGCAAACCACCCTAAATGTCCATTGACAGATGAATGGATTAAGAAGATGTGGTACATATACGCAGTGGAATACTTCTCAGCCATAAAAAGAGAACAAAATAATGCCATTTGCGCAACGTGGATGTAACTAGAGACTCTCATACTAAGTGAAGTAAGTCAGAAAGAGAAAGACAAATATCATATATCACTTATATCAGGACTCTGATATATGGCACAAATGAACCTTTGCACAGAAAAGAAAATCATGGACATGGAGGACAGATTTGTGGTTGCCAAGGGAGAGGGAGTGTGATGGACTGGGAATTTGGGGTTAATGGATGCAAACTATTGCCTTTGGAATGGATAAGCAGTGGGGTCCTGCCGTATAGTACTGGGAACTGTATCTAGTCCCTTGTGTTGAAACAACTTGTGTTGGGACATGTGAGAAAAAGAATGTGTGTGTGTGTACACACACACACACACACACACGAGTGGTCACTTTGCAGTACAGCAGAAATTGACAGAACATTGTAAATTAACTATAATAGAAAAAATAAAGATCTTACAAAAAATAGTAATCCTGGTGTTAAAGAATACCTGTGAGAAAAAAAATGCAGGTATTGAAGGTTTTATTTTGTCTGTTTGACCTTATGTGTATAATTATTCAGTAAAAAAAATGAAAAAGGAGTTCCCGTCGTGGTGCAGCAGAAACAAATCCAACTAGGAACCGTGAGGTTTCAGGTTCGATCCCTGGCCTCACTCAGTGGGTTAAGGATCTGGCATTGCCATGAGCTGTGGTATAGGTCGCAGGCACGGCTCGGATCCTGTGTGGCTGTGGCTGTGGTGTAGGCCGACAGCTATGACTGATTGGACCTCTGGCCTGGGAACCTACATATGCCACGGCTGCGGACCTAAAAAGAAAAAAAAAAAATTAAAAAGTACTGGAGTTCCCATCGTGGCTCAGTGGTTAACGAATCCGGCTAAAAACCATGAGGTTGCGGGTTCGATCCCTGGCCTTGCTCGGTGGTTTAAGGATCCAGCGTTGCCGTGAGCTGGTGTAGGTTGCAGATGCGGCTCGGATCCCGCGTTGCTGTGGCTGTGGCGAAGGCCAGCAGCTACAGCTCCTGTTAGACCCGTAGCCTGGGAACCTCTGTATGTCACGGGTGCGGCCCTAGATAAGGCAAAAAGACAAAAAGTACTATAGTACTGAAGGAAAAGAGAAATTAGTAATATTAAGTACATTAATATATTTTTGAAAAAGGGAAAACATATATCTGTCACAGTAATTAATAACATTACAGTTTGTTTTTCCTTTTTTTAGGGCCACACCCTTGGCATATGGAAGTTCCTAGGCTAGGGGTCACATCAGAGCTGTAGCTGCCAGTTTACACCACAGCCACAGCAACATGGGATCCGAGCCGTGTCTGCAGCCTACACCATAGCTCACGGCTCTACTGAGCAAGGCCAGGGATGGAACCTGAAACCTCATGGATACTAGTCGGGTTCATTGCCCCTGAGCCTCAGTGGAAACTCCAGTTTGTTTTTAATTCTGAATTTAAAATTTATTAATGACTTCAAATTTATCCTTTGCATATTCAACAAATAGTATAGGCAGATTTATCATGTATCTCGACTAATAGTTGTTTTATTTTTTATTTATTTATTTATCTTTTTTTTGTTTTTTCTAGGGCCATACCCATGACATATGAAAGTTCCCAGGCTAGGGGTCTAATTGGAGCTGTAGCCTCCGGCTGATGCCACAGCCACAGCAAAAGCTGGGTCCGAGCCACGTCTGCAGCCTACACCACAGCTCACGGCAATGCCAGATCCTTAACCCACTGAGCGAGGCCAGGGATCGAACCCACAACTTCATGGTTCCTAGTCGGATTCGTTAACCACTGAGCCAAGAAGGGAACTCCAAATAATTGTTTTGAAATTCCTTTCGTTAATTATAATTTTGAAAAATTTCTTTCACACGAAGCAACAGATACATAGTTTGGAAAAGTATTACACTTATTAAGAATAAATCTGGAAGCGATTCATAACACGTTTCTCAGTAAATTCTGGAAATTGCAATACTATATTTCTTTGCAAACCATTTTAGGGGCAGTGTCTACACAGTATAAAAATTTTTAGAGGAGTTCCCTTTGTAGCTCAGTGGTTAACGAATCCGACTAAGAACCATGAGGTTGCGGGTTTGATCCCTGGCCTTGCTCAGTGGGTTAAGGATCTGGCGTTGCCGTGAGCTGTGGTGTAGGTTGCAGATGCGGCTCGGATCCCGCGTTGCTGTGGCTGTGGTGTAGGCCGGCAGCTACAGCTCCTGTTAGACCCCTAGCTTGGGAACCTCCATATGTCGCGGGTGCGGCTCTACATAAAGGCAAAAAGACAAAAAAAAAAAAATTTTTTTAGAGCAACATATATACAAATTTAGGTTAAAAACGTAATGTGGAAGGATAGATTAGAACTAATTCGGGTTTTATTTCTGTAGTTGCTCAACTATATCATTTTTTGTTTTATTGAAGTATAGTTGATTTAAAATGTGATTATTTCTACTGTACAGCAGTAATTGATTCACTTATACACACATCTATTCTTTCTCAGGTTCTTTTCCCATGTAGATTATCACAAAATATTGGGTAGAATTCCCTGTGCTATGTAGCAGGTCCCAGTTGGCCAGTCACTCCATATCCCCATTGGCCAGTCACTCCATATGTCTCAGCGTGCAAGTGCTGATCCCAAACCCCCAGGCCCTCCTTCCACCGGCTCCTCCCCCACACCTTCCCCTTGGTAGCCGTAAGTTTGCTTTCAAAGGCCATGAGTCTGTTTCTATCCTGCAAATAAGTTCATTTGTGTCCTTTTTTAGATTTCCGCATGTAAGTGATATCATCTGGTGTTTGACCATTATGTAATGTCCT
>PVHT021183524.1:29680486-29704914 GCA_004024745.2 Catagonus wagneri
TGTGTGTGTGTGTGTGTGTGTGTGTCTTGTTTTCGTATCTATTCAGCCAGTCTTAAGTCTTTTGGTTGGAGCATTTAGCCCATGAACGTTTAAGATAATTATCAGTATGCATGTTCTTACTGCCATTTTTTAAATTGTTTTGGATTTGTTTTTGTTGGCCTTTTTTCTTCCCTTCTTTTGTTCTCTCATGGTTTGATGACTTTGTGTTGTGTTTGGATTGCTTTTTTTGTGTGTGTATTCATTTTAGATTTTTGTTTGCAGTTCCCATGAGGTTTTCATAAAGGAGTCTCTCCCGTCTCTCTCTCTCTCTATATATATATACACATATAAATACACAAACAAGGTGGTTTTAAGTTGCTGATCTCTTAATGCAGGTGCATGTTCAGTGTCCTTCTCATAATTGCTGGTTTTGACACCATATGTCCATGGATGATTTCCTACCTTTACCATATGTTTGCCTTTACCAGTGAGCCTTCTCATTTGTAATTTTCTTGTTTCTAGTTGTGACCTTTTTTTGCCTGGAGTAGTTCCTGGCTTAGTGGTGCTGGATTCTCTTAGCTTTTGCCTGTCTGTAAAGCTTTTGATTTCTCCTCCAAATCTGAATGAGAGCCTTGCTGGGTAGAGTGTTCTTGGTTGGAGGCTTTTTCCTTTCGTCACTTTATCATGCTACTCCCTTCTGGCCTGCAGACCTTCTGCTAAAAAAGTCATCTAATAACCTTATTGGGATTCCCTTGTATATTATTTGTTGCTTTTCCCTAGTTGCTTTCAGTATTTTCCCTTTGTCTTTAATTTTGGTCGGTTTGATTAATATGTGTTTCAGAGTGCTCCTTCCTGAGTTTATATGGTATTCCTTGTGCTTCCTGGATTTGAGTGAGTGATTCCTTTCCTGTGCTAGGGAAGTTTTTAACTGTTATCTCTTCAAATGTTCTCCGGCCCTTTCTCTTCTCCTCTGGCATCCCTATAAATGCAAATGTTGGTGTGTTTAAAGTCCCAGAGTTCTCTTAGACTGTCTTCATTTTCTTTTCATTCTTTTTTCTTTATTCTGTTCCACGTCAGTGATTTCCACCAGTCTGTCTTCCACCTTGCTTATTTGTTCTTCTGCTTCCTGTATTCTGCTGTTGGTTCCTTCCAGTGAATTTTTTGTTTTGATTATTGTGTTCATCTTTGCTCATTTAAATCTTTTATTTCTTTGTTAAACGTTTCTTGTAATTTATCGATCTTTGCCTCCAGTTTTTTTCTGAGATCTTGGATCATCTTTACTATCATTACTCTCAAGTCTTTTTCATGGAGGGTGCTGATCTCCAGTGCACTTAGCCATTTTTCTGGGGACTTTTCCTTTTTTTTTTCTTTTTTTCCTTTATAGGGCTGCACCCACAGCATATGGAGATTCCCAGGCTGGGGGTCAAATAGGAGCTACAGTTACCAGCCTACAGCACAGCCACAACTGTGCAGGATCCCCAGCCTATTGAGCAAGGCCAGGGATCGAACACACATCCTCATGGATGCTAGTCAGATTCATTTCTGCTGTGCCATGACAGGAACTCCTGGGTTTTTTTCTTTATTCCTTAAGCTGCTCCTATTTCTCTGCCTTTTTCATTTTGTGTAGCTTTTTGTGTGGTCTCATTTTTGAGGGTACAGGGTTTTAGCTTCTCTTGATTCAGGTGTCTTCCCTCTTCTGGGTGAAGTCGACATGGGGGCTTGTGCCAGGCTTCCTGATGGGAGGAACTGGTACCTGCCCACTGGTAGGTGGAGCTGAGTCTTGTCCCTCTGGTAGGTGGGGCTTTGTCTTTGGTGTGATTAGGGGTGGCACTGTACCTGGAGGACTTTGGGTAGAGTGTTTGCCGATGAGTGCAGCTGTGTTCCCACTTTGTTTGTTGTTTGGCCTGGGGTTTCTCAGCCCTGATGGTTGGGGTCAGATTTTTCCAAAATGACCATCTCTGGGGAAGTTCACACCAGTGACCATTCCTTTGGACCCTTCCTCCAGTGTCTTACCCCACAGTGAGCCACAGCCGTCCCTGCTTTCCCAGGAGATTCTCCAAGACTGGCAGGTAGGGTTAATTTTCTTAAGAATTAGGAGTTACTGAGAATATAAAATTTTACATTATGGTGCAGATGTCACCACTCCTCAGGGAATTAGAGACAAAGAGTATTTCTCAATTCTAAATGCCCTCAGATAGTCTGTTTTTAAGTTTTTGTATCAGTTTTCTCTTTTACTGAAAGGCTGGTGTCTATCATTTCTTTCTGTCTTATTTATCAGCATTTTCTTTATCTAATTTGTGATTTTCAGTATGGTGTGGTTTTGGAAACCAGTTAACTAACCTGCTTAGAATTGTGTGTAAAGTTGGGCAGATAGAGTCAGAATCTAGAGTTTTTCATGAATACTTCAGTGTTTATAAATGGACTTTGTGTTATGTCGTTGTTTGGGGTGTTTCGTGTGTGTGCGTGTATGTGTGTATTTGTTAATATGTTTGATGGCTTAAAGTTCTTGCCAAATAGTTCTCAACTAAGTTTCAAATGGGTGTTATTTTCTGGTCGCCGAGTATTATTTACATATAAAGTTTGCAGTGTTGTCAGTAGAAGAATATACAAGCTACCCCTCCTTTTTTTTTTTTTTTTTTTTTTTTAACTGTTGTGAAGAATGCAAGATTGCAAATCAGTTACTGTTATTAAAGGTGGACTAGGAGTTCCTGTCGTGGCTCAGTGGAAATGAATCCAACTAGGAACCATGAGGTTGCAGGTTCGATCCCTGGCCTCGCTCAGTGGGTTAAGGATCCAACGTTGCTGTGAGTTGTGGTGTAGGTTGCAGACGTGGCTTGGATCCCGTGTTGCTGTGGTGAAGGCCGGTGACTGCAGCTCCTGTGAGACCCCTAGCCTGGGAACCTCCATATGCCGTCGGTGCGGCCCTAGAAAAGGCAAAAAGACAAAAAAAGAAAAAAAGGACTAAATAAGAAAGGTTAAAGTAGAGTGACTTCAAGAACTTCTTGATATGAAAGCAAGACTAGATTTTCAGCTGGGTAGGGAGCTGTTAGCATTCAGCTTCTTTTCACCTGGACGAGGAGGCCAAGAAGTGCTCTCTCTCTTACATGAAAAAGCTACCTGGATATGTATATATCTTTGGTCATAATATTCTGAGGAGAAACTTTTGCTTTTGAGTTACCTTGTGTTTTTTAAACTATAAAAATCTTTGGCTAAAATTAGAGGATTAAAATTCAAGATCAGAAACCCTGGAATGAGGAGGTTAAAAAGGGATCTGCTTTCTAGATGCAGATGCGTTGCTTATATCTGTATAATAATATTTGGGAACTTGACGTGAACTTATTTGTGAATGTAAAGTATTATTATGTTTTATTCATCTTTTGGAGAATTAGACTCCATGAGGCTGAAAGGTTCAAAAGTAATGTTCGGAATTTTGTTGAACCCATTTCCCAGATGTGTTGGGTCAGCAAACCCCGCCCTAACCTTCTCTCCCCAGCGCTGTACTGGGGAGAGAGGGTCCCGGGTCTGCAGGAAGGTTTCACTACAGCTGAAACTGAGACTTCACTTCTAACCTTTTTACATCAGAAGCCTTGGTGCTGAGGAACTTTAGACCAGATGGGCAGAAAAAACTCAGTGGAGTAGCTTTTTTTGGTCTTGCAAAAGGCTCTTAACCATCTACATAAAACTTCCCGGGAAAGATCTGATTTGCACTCTCTGATGGAAAAGGCACAGGTTTGCAGCAACATGGATGGAATTAGAGACCCTCATGCTGAGTGAAGTAAGTCAGAAAGAGAAAGACAAATCCCATACGATATCACTTATATCTGGACTCTAATATACAGCACAAATGAACCTTTCCACAGAAAAGAAAATCACAGACTTGGAGAACAGACTTGTGGTTGCCAAGAGGGTGGGGAGGGAGTGGGATGGGCTGGGAGTCTGGGGTTAATAGTTGTAGACTGCTGCCTTTGGGATAGAAAAGCAAGGAGATCCTGCTGTACAGCACTGGGACTCTGTCTAAGCACCTGTGACGAATCCATGTATGTAAGTGTAACCAGTCACCATGCTGTGCAGTTGGAAAATTGACAGAAATCTGTAAACCAACTATAATGGAAAAATTTAAAAAAAAAGAAAAAAGGCATAGGTTTGGGTGGCAGTGAGATGTAAATGTGAGTCTACAGTTTAATAGCTGAGTGACCGACCGTGCAGAAGGAAATTTAGTGTCCTTAAGCTGTGATTCCTTCATCTGAAAAATGAGAAAACTCCAGCCTTAAAGGTAGCTAAGATGTACACAAGTAGCAGCCTTCCCTAGACACTCAGAGCAGGGTGACTTACCCGGGTCCCCCACTGCTTTTCATCGTGACCCAGATGAGAGAGAAGGTGGACTGGCGAGGACCTTCAGGGCGGCAGGAAAACACGGCTTCCATCTTTTTCCTGTTAACTCTTGCTGGTGGCCAGCATCGGAGGTAGCAGTAGTCTGAGTCCACCAGGTGCCCTGTTTTCCTTAGAGCTCTGGGATTAGTAAGACTTGGGGTGCTTTGTAGGTTTTTATGGTTTGCATCTGTCATGGTGTTCGTGCTTTTAATAAGACTTAGTCTGTGATAAGACTTCTGAAGACACGAGTGTAAAATATTTGAGGCAGAGATATGAAGCTATTTTTTATACCCTCCTTTTGTAGTTAGCTGTTTGTACATATTCAGAGATAGTTGAAATTAAATGTATGCCTTTTTATTTCATCTTTATTGCAGTACTCAAAAGAAAAAAGTTTTATCTTCATGTAGAAGTATTAAGGATCATCTCAAGAAGGACTTAGATATTTGACACAGATGCCTTTGGTGTTTGTTTACCTTAAGGACTGGAACTGAACCGAGAGGTTTTTTGAGTTCTCTTCCACTGATTAGATAATCTGTGATTCTGGAGTTGCTATTGTGGCTTAGGGGGTTAAGAATTTGACTGGTATCCATGAAGATGTAGGTTGGGTCCCTGGCCTCACTCAGTGGGTTAAGAATCCAGTATTGCCATAAACTGTGGCTTAGGTCACATTTGCAGCTCAGATCTAGCATGGCTGTGGCGTGGGCTGGCAGCCGCAGCTGTGATTTGACCCCTAGCCCAGGAACTTCCATGTGCTGTGGGAGTGATCCTAAAAAAAAAAGTCTGTGACTTTTTTAATGTGTCTAAAAAATATTTTATGCAAGACATGCATTTTAATTTCTTATATTAAGAGTTTTGGGCATATGTTCTTTAATTTTAAAATTATTTGCAATTAAATGGAATTTGAGGAGAAATAGAGGTGTGAAAATTTACTTGAATTGTGTTCGACTCGGTCATTTAAAGGTACTAGACATTTTGAAATTTCAGAAATGTGAATCCCACATTCAGTCATAAAGAGAAACCTTAGCTGTTTCTGATAGGCCATGTTCTTTTTGAACATTAAAAGTATGATGCGGTTTTATCCTTGTGATTTATAAGCTGATTGTTACACTGTAGTAAGCAAATATCAAGAGGTAAAGTTATTTTAGTCTCTTCTGCATAGAAAAATAGCTGGAAATTGTCACATAACTTTCACATTTTCTTTTCTCAGATTCATAATGACCATTTAATAGCTAGTGAAAAACAGCATATAATGCAGTGGGAGAATTTCATGAAAGAACAGCACAGCAAACAGGCAGACGTGGACGAAGAGCACAGAAAGGCCGTGGAGAGGCTTAAGGAACAGTATGCCGAAATGGAGAAGGACCTGGCGAAGTTTTCAACCTTCTGAGAACTTGAACCACGAAAATGACAAACACTGACTTCCTCCCAAAAGAACTGCTCCCACCAAACCGTTGAGCCTCCGCTTCAAACTTAGCAATATGCTCAGTGGCACTTTTCTCTCAGAAGAAAGAAACTGCGACTGGAGTCTCGTTTAAATGTTTTTGGAGGAAGAGTGCCACGTCTTTGCAGTTTAAGTGCCTACACGTGAGGACTGGAATGGGGAGGCCGCGAGAAAATGGTCTAAATGCGCCCTTTGTAATGAGGATTGGTCTTCGTTTCCAATGATTATTATCTCAGAGAACTGCGAGTACAGGCTCCTTGGAAGAGTAATTTAATTCGTTCTCATGCTGGGTTAGTGTTAGTTTATTATCATGGCTGGAAGGCGGACACGATGGCCGCCTGTCGGAGCCTCCTTGGCTGCTGGAGGCGTGTGTACAGTGTTATTCCAGGAGCAGTGTAGACAAAAACAGCTATCCTGGGCGCAGAGACCACATTGAAGAGAGAGGAGAGTCGAAACCTTGTCTCTGCTGTGCAGAGAGGGCCCTGCTGGTCTTTGAACAGCCTTTAGGGTGAAGTTGCAGGTTTTGCTCGCACCATAATCCTGGGGTTCACTGGATGACAAGACACACTTGTTAAGTGCTGGCCTTCTAGTACTTCATATTTTCAGCTTTTAAAACATGCTTACAAGGAAAAGCTTACCAAAAATATAGTTGACTTTAGTCTTTCCAAGAACCATAACCTTGCCCATAGTATTTACCTCATTTTGTGTCTGTTTTGCTGTGGGTAAGCTTTGTAAGATAAATAATGTCTATACATGTTCCGACTGTTTAATGAGTAATCAGCTAACTCTGCCAAGGAGTTCCTGTGGAAGCATATAAACTTCTGGCTCTGAATAAACCAGAAGTATTTGCCCACATGGCAAACAATCCACGGTAAATGTAAATCCTCTTTAGTGTTTAACGTCTGTTCTCCTAAGCAGGTGTATGACGATGAAACGTGTACCAACTCTGTCATCATTGTGATCTTTAAAAATCTGCATTTAACTATCTAATTGAACCAAGTTGGTTTTTTATTTGCCATAAACCAAGCAAAATTAAATGCAATAATTTCAAGAGATTTATGGCACAGTAATTCGAGGTATGGATAAATCTTCCAGATATTTTTTTATTGCTCTTCGGTAAGGAAAGGCACAAGAAAGAAAATACCCAGCTCTCTGGTGTTATCTCGGTGTTGCTGCTGTGAAACAGTGACAATGCTTGATTGTGTAAATTTATGGCTTACTGTCAAAGCTTCATTCTTGGCTGCATGTTGAAAATGTGATTAAAGTTAATAGAGGAGATGAAATAAGTATTTGAGATTTCTTTCAATAACACCGAACTTCTGCCAACTCTCTCTGTCCGCTACTGTAGGCTTGACAGGCTCATCCATCATCTTTGGTACCTGGACTAAAAAGAGCACTTGCTGACACTCAGGCATGTTGGAACGTTCTTAATTCTCTTTCAGTGGACGGGAAAAAAAAAAGCACACTTCCAAAAATATCCCACATGTGAAAAGGGAGGGGGACCTTCATGAAAATTCCCTCTGTACTGTAGGCAGATTTTGGAGGGCTGTTCATCGCCAGCGCACCAGCAGCAGATGCTGCGCCCGAGAACTCAGGACTGTGAGGGGCAGCGGTGTGCTCCTGCCTGTGGCCTCTTGCCTTGTGCAGGGGTTTCCAGCAGTGTTTCTTCGTCTCGTGTGAATAATGAAGACTTTACCATATGAGTCTGTATATATTATATAAGGATCTGAGGCACTTCTTTAACCGAAATGATTTAATGGGTTTGCTGAAATTTGAACGTTAATACTAAATTCTTTCTTCGTAACTTTATTAGCTCTTCACTATTTATAGCTTCTGAAAGAGATGATTGGTTTACTTTCTGTTTAATATTTTGTTCTGAACCCTTTCACTTGTATTCCCCAGTTTCTAAATCACTTTTGATGTGTATTTTATTTATACATAAAAATTAACTTTCGTAGTTCCATATACACCACATTTATGCACTTATGCTATTGATCAGAGATGACGTATTATATATAGCTCACAGGGTCAAATGAAATAATATATTGTCAATTTAAAGTGCTGTAGAAATACTGTTTTACAATTCTAGTATTTTTTTATCTTTCATCATGATTTCTTTTTTAACTTATATATGTGGGTGTTTTTTCATTTCTTAACATGTAGATTTTTTAAGTACTGTCCTTATTACTGATTCTGCTTTAAATGGATTATGGTCTGAGAATAGAGTCACATGAGACTGAATGTTAAAATTTGTTGAGATTTGTTGTATGACCTAAAATACGGTTTTTATAAATGTCGGTTTAGTGCTTGAAAGTATAAATATATTCCAGTTGTTAGGTGTTTAGTAGACCAAACTTACTGTCTCAGTCAAATTGTCTGTAGTTACTGCTGTTTTTTTCTTTCAGATTTTGGGATGTATGGATTCCTGCTCTAGTGGATTTTCTGATTTCTTCCTGTAGTTCTGTCAGTTTTTGTTTTATATGTTTTGAAGCTTTGTTATTAGGTACATACAAGTTTAGAATTATCTTTCAAGTTTAGAATTGAATCTTATAGTCATAGCTTCTGTCTCTAGTAATGTTTTTGTATATCATTTTATGTTGCCTTAAAATCAATGTTTTTAAAAGAAATATTTATATAGGCCACACCAGCTGGTTAATATCAGTATGGCATATATTTCTTTATTCTTCTGTTGGATGTTTGTGTTCTGTTTTCATGTGCTCCTTACTAGAGCCCCTTAAAAACTATACTTAGATTTTTTTTCTATCTTTAATTGGATACTTGAATCCATTTGTATTTGTTGAAACTGCTTAATACATTAGAATTTATTTATACCATCTTATTGTGCTTTTTGTTCCACCTTTTTTTCTTTCCTCACTTTCCTTGTTTTAGTTTTTTTCTTTTAGTGTTGTTTTGATTTTCCATTTACCTTTTCTCTATTAGTTTAAAAGATAAACATCATTTTTTAATCTTCTTAGTGCTTACCATGAAATTTAACTTACATAGTTAAAACTGTACAGAATTTAAACTTAATGTCTTTACTTTTTTCCCAAACATTAGACTTTGGAAACAGAGTCTGATTGCCTCCTCTTAATTGTGTCTAGAATTTAGTTTTATCTCAGTTTAGCTCCAAAAATAGTTATTTTATACAGTCAGTTTTTTTAGATTGACATAACTTTGCCAGTTTATTATCATTGAAAGTTGGCTGCGTACACAATTCTAGATTGAGTTATTTTCTCTCAATATTTAATGATATTGTCCCCCTGTCTTGCTTCAGTTGTTGCTTCTGAAAGGCTGTCAGTCTGGTCGGTATTCCTTTGTAGATACCCTGTCTTCTTGCTCAGTTTGTTTAAGGTCTTCGACTTTGGTGTTCCACAATCAGATGTAATTATCCTGCAGTGTATCTGCTGTGGATTTGTTCTCATGAATCTGGTGAGACTCACTCAGCTCCTTAAATCTGAGAACTAGTGCCTTACATGGATTATGGGAAATTTTCAGCTTTTATCTCTTTAAATATTGTACCTTCCCACTCGCTCAGTTCTCCCCTTGAGGAAATCGAGTTAGACATGTTTTACCATCTCATTCTCTTCTCCGTATCTCTGTCTCTGTTTCACATTTTGTCTTGTCTCTCTGTCGAATTCCATATACTTTCTTTAAATCTGTTGTCCATTTCACTAATTCTGTCTTCTCACTATCTGTAACCCAGTTAACCTACCTATCAAGTTTTTAAGTATGTTGTATTTTTTTGTTTGTTTGTTTTTTTCATTTCCAGAAGTGTTTGGTTCTTTCTCAGACTTTCTTGGTCTTTTGGGAAAGTTCCATTATTTCCTGTTTTCCTTGTTAAACATATTAAGTGTACTTTATGTAACATATATGAAAATTCCAGCATTTTTCTCTCTTTCTTGTAGATCTGAAACTGCAGTTTGTTGTTCATTGTTTATGATGACTTGTTTTCTGATGTTTTATTGTGAGTTCACATTGCTCTGAAACTCGGTTTTGGGGAATTTTGATTTACAGTATGTTTCTGCGAAGATATATTTTCTCTCTAGCATCTCTGTTTTTTTGTGGTGATGGCGCTCGACATGACCTGGAGTTACTTCCCTCACAGCTCTCCCTGGAGTAAAGAAGCCAGACTGCAGGTGCTTTTCTAGTTCAGTCACCGAGGGTGATGCCCTTGAGGGATTCACCAGTCCTCTTCATCCAGCTCAGTCCCTGTTATGAACTGAACTGTAGCCCCCCACCCCCCCAGATTCATATGTTGAAGCCCTAACACCCCACCCCGCCCCCTATGTGACAGTATATGGAGACGGTGCCTTTAAGAGGTAAATGAGGTTGAATGAGGTCAGAACAGTAGAGCGCTGATCTGATAACTCCGGGGTCCTTATGAGAAGAGGAAGAGAAGGGAGCACCCTGTCTTCGCGGGCACACAGAGGCAAGGTCCTATGGTTACAGCAAAAAGGGTGTGCATCTGCAAAGCAAGAAGAGGCCTCACCAGCACGGAATCATCCGGTCCCTTAATCTTGGACTTCAGAACTGTGAGAAAATAAATTTATTTTGAATAAGCGACTTCATCTATGGTATTTTGTTATGGTGGCCATAGCAGACTAACAAGGCCCAGCCAGGCCGTGACCCCTGCCCCCTGTGCAGGTATGGCTCCTGAAAACTGGGTCCTTCTAGGCTACAGGAGTAGGGACATAGGACAGTTATCAGGTCCAGAGCCAAATTATCCCTAGGGAATTTCACAGTTTCCAGTCAGTCTTCAGTTACTTTCATTAATTTATTATGAACTCAACTATGAATAAAAAATAGTTAATTTTTTGACTAGCAATTTTTGGTGTTCAGTAGCTAGTGAGATTTCTCTTACAGAAATGGCATGTTACCATTTGCAGCAACACGGATGGACCTAGAGATTATCATACTAAGTGAAGTAAATCAGAAAGACACAAATAGCATGTGATATCACTTATGTGTGAAATCTAAAATACGACAGAAACAAACCTATTATTGAATTAGAAACAGACTCAGAGAACACAGTTGTGGTTGCTGGTTGGTCGTGGGGGTAGAAAGATTAGGAGTTTGAGATTAGCAGATGCAAACTACTGTACATAGAATGAATAAACAACAAGGTCCTACTGTATAGCACAGGGAACTATATTCAATATACTGTGATAAACCATAATGGAAAAGAATATAAAAAATATATGTATAGCTGAATCACTTTACTGTAGAAATTAACACAACATTGTAAATCAACTGTACTGCAATAAAAAGGTTTTTAAAAGAAATGGCATGCTAGATGGGTGTATGTTGACTTCATTATGTTCACATTTCCAGAGCTCCCATCGTGGCTCAGCAGAAACAGATCTGACTAGTATCCGTGAGGACGCAGTTTTGATCCCTGGTCTCGCTCAGTGAGTTAAGGATCCAGCGTTGCCATGAGCTGCGGTGCAGTTCGTGGACATGGCTTGGATCCCGCATTGCTCTGACTGTGGTGCAGGCCAGCAGCTACAGCTCCGACTAAGCCCCTAGCCTGGGAACCTCCTTATGCTGCGGGTGGGGCCCTAAAAAAAAAAAAAAAAATTTTTCCTCCCAAAAGACTGTGCATACAATACCTTTTCTTTCAGTCATAGTGCCTAATATTTTCCATTTGATGGTGCTGCTTATTTCTGAGCTAATTTGATTATTTCTATTCTGTTGGATTCTCTTTACTATTTGCAAGCTAGTGGAAGCAAATAAAAGTATACTAGTCTTGTTTGGAACCTGCACAACTCTTTTCTGGAAAGGTTTATAATTTTCAACTCCAATAAAATGTGAATATCAGTATTTTATTGACTTATTACACCTCAAGGTCATACGGTGAATGGAAATGAGGATCAGTCCTCTCACTTCCTGTTCTTGCTCCTAGTTCTTAACTGCTAAAAACTGCGTTCTTGTGACTTGCCTGAGAACATTAGCAAAGCAGTATTGTCTCTGATTTTGTCATATTTTTATGTTCCATAAGCGAGAGAAAAGGTAACTCAAATTTTCAACTCTGATGCACTCAACAGTGATGAATTATTAAATACGTGAACATTTGATCCTTATGAAAGTCAAAATTCAAATTATCTCTGTAGAAATAGTCAAAACCAATTTATGGTAAGTAAATTGTAACAGCTTACAGTTTGCAGTGTAACAGCTTACAATTTGCAGTGTTCTTTTAAGTGCTTTATATGTAATTTAATCTTACTTTATCCTTACAACCAAGACATACTCACTTTGTATTTTTTTAGAGAGAAAAACAGTCGAAATACAGGGAGTATAGGGTTTTGCTCACCTAACATTGAGCTGGCATCGGTACATCAGATAAACAAAACCTTTTATGGTTATAAGAAAATTTATTAAGTGGAGCCTTTTGCAATGTGTCCAGTCTCCAAGGCGAGCAGGTCTGCTCTGCAGCCAACACAGGAAGTACTGTATGTTTTAAAAGTTGAAGTGACTGAAAAATAAGTGGGTTTCAGTCATTCCTTTGGGATAATTGTTTCTCCTCTTAAACTTGAGAAATTCAAGTCTGGTTGAGACTAGATGGCCATGGAAGAGTCAGTCTCTATAGAAGTATTATCACCATTTACGAGCGAAAAACTTGACCATACAGAAGTCAGTGTCATCTGCAAAGAGAGTTTTCATTCTTCTATGATATTATAGAAAACCCTGAAGACTCCACCAAGAAACTGTTAGAACTAATAAATAAATTGAGTAACCTTGCAGGATCCAAAATCAATATACAGCAATCTGCTGGATTTCTGTTCACCAACAGTGAACTGAGAAATTAAACAGTCCCACTTTCAGTTACATCAAAAAGAATGAATCCAGGAATAAATCTGAAGAGGTGAAAGATTTGTACACATGAAAACTACAAGATGAAAGGAATCAAAGAAGACACAAATGGAAGATATTTCATGCTCATGCATTTGAAGAATTAATATTGTTAAAATGCCCATACTACCCAAATCAACCTACAGATTCTGTGCAATCCCTTTCAAAATTTCAATGGCATTTTTCACAGAAATAATCCTAAAATTTAGATCCACAAAAGTGCTTGAGTAGACAAAGCAATCTTGAGAAAACAAAACTGGAGGCACTTCCTAATTTCAAACTGTATTGTTAAGCTAAAGTAATCAAGGCTGAGGGAGTTCCTGTCATGGCTCAAGTGGTTAATGAATCCAACTAAGAACCATGAGATTGTGGGTTCGATCCCTGGCCTTTGCTCAGTGGCTTAAGGATAGGGCGTTGCTACGAGCTGTGGTGTAGGTTGCAGATGCGGCTCGGATCCCGTGTTGCTGTGGCTGTGGTGTAGGCTGGCAGCTACAGCTCCTGTTAGACCCCTAGCCTGGGAACCTCCATGTGCTGCAAGTTCAGTCCTAGAAAAGGCAAAAAGACCAAAAAAAAAAAAAAAAGAACTTTGATATTGGCATAAAAACAGACACATCAGCCAATGAAACAGCCCAGACGTAAACCCACACACACGGTCAATTCATTTATGACAAAGGAGCCAAAAATGAAAAATAGGAAAGGACAGGGGTTTTTTTTAAGAGTTTTTTATATCGACAGTTTCTTTAATAAATGATGTTGGGAAAATTGGACCCCTGTCTTACACCATACACAATCAACTCAAAACTCAAAATACATGTTTTATATCAAATCAACTTGTACACTTTAATACCCATATTATATGTCAATTATATCTCAATAAAATGGGGAGGAAAAAAGTCAATGTACATGGTTAGCTACATCGTGTTAAAAAGTTTATCACAGATCAAATTCTTGACATTTATGAAATTGCCCATATTGCTAAAATTACATTTCTTCAAAGAAATAATTTGATAAATATTTTTAAGTCTTGCTGTAATGCAGCCCCTTAAAATAGAATTTGTGGAGAATTTAAATAGAAAGCCACAAGTTAAATGTTTTTTAAATTTCATATCCTCCAAAATGTTTAAGCCGCTTGGAAATGTATCTTTTTTTTTTTAGGAAAGTAGTCCATAAAATTACACTGAGCCCGTGGTCACAGAAATAAAATCGTATGTCATCAGTTGTATATTGAATAATTTTTTAAATTTGTTGTGCATGAAGTAATTTATTAAAATAGAAAACAATGTTTAATTTTACTAAGAGAAGTACTGATACAAAAGTGTTTTTCACTTGGGTACTAAAATTTATAGCTAAAAACCAGCAGGTGTCACTGTGATAACGAGATTTTTTCCCCCCCTAAGCAGTCTTGTGACCATGGGTGCATACCACCTATGAACAAAAAAGCGTAAGAGGACGTGAACTTCTATCCTGAACAAAAATACCAAAATGTGGGAAAGCAAATACAGTGTCTCTGGAGGCTTAGGAGTACTTCTGAGAATTATATTTTCCCCTAACTTTCTTCCTGTTTTCAAACATACAGGTTCTTCAATTATATAATGTGAGGGTTTTATTAGCATGAAAAGTATAGTAACCCCTCTGATGATGCTTTGGACTTGAAAGTGTAGGACAGTACACAGTTCATTAGGTTACAACCTGTGTCACCAAAATCAAGCTAAGAAACAAAAGCATTCCCCTCTAATGTTTATAAAGAGATTTGGAAAAAGCCTCAGTTCTTTCCTCCAAATTAAGGTAGATTTATAAGTCCTAAATTAATTTTTAGAGATAAAAATGCAGTAATTGGTGAAAAATAATTACTGCATTTTTGTCAGAGTATCTTTTTCCCTCCAAGTATGGAACCCAAAGCAGAATTTAATGAGCATTTACTCATTGAGGCATCGCATTGTGTCTGGACTTTATTCTGAGAAAACTGTAGTCAACGATAGCACTCCATCTTAATGAAATTTTTGATCCAGTTGTGCACTTGTAATAATGAAAGAGAAGAAAAAAGAACCGTAATGTGACATGGTATATCAAAGGCCACGCTAAACAAAGCAGTTTATGAATAAGTGAATTCCTAGCAGGAACTATCCTTGTAAGTTATAATCAGAGAATCATTAGTAATAAAGATAAAACTTGAATTCGGCAGGATTTAGAGAAGGAAAGGATGGCAAACTCTGGTTCAGATTCGTTCAGTAAGGATTCATGGATCACCTGTGGTCCAGCCACTTCGCATTCCTAGGTAACTTGGAGGGATAAAAAGAGAATAAAGCTTTGTTTCTGCCCTTGCTGATCAAAAACACAGATGAAAATACTGGTACATTTAAACCATAATTAATAGACTTCTTTGACGCTGTGAACAGTGGTAGATAAGACTGATAAGACTGGAAATTGGCAAATGAACTGGTTTTGACCTAGGCTTCAGTCATGCTTCCACTGCTAAATTTACGTGGGGACTTAACATCCCTTAGACAGCTTCCACATCATTTCCAGTTTTATTGATTTGCGCTCATCATAGGTAATGATACTATTAGATCAAGTGTCACGATGAAAGTGTGACAGGAAGTTTCCGGAGTCATATGAGGAAATTACGACCCTGCACATGGATTTTTGAGAATGCAGCTGAAAATAGCAATTCCTAGTCTAGACGGGGCAGGGATAGAGATGAAGAGCTCGGTTTGGAATTTAAGATCGTGGGAATTTTTAACGTCCATATATAGGTATGTGTATGCACTGTTTATATTTCTCAGGACAAGAAAATTTAGATAATCAGCCTGGTCACTTTTTCACATGTATTCCAATTGTTAGCCCAAGTGAGTGAACCTTTTTTTTCCTTTTGAGAAAGTCATCACTCTTAGTTGGGAAGATCGAAAAGATGTTAAGATACCAAAAACTGTCTTTGTCTCTTCGATAAATATTTTGCTTTTATATAATTAATGAGAAAATACTGTGTAGTTTCATTAAGCAGCTACGCCTACTTAAGGATTTCCCATTTCCTTTCCCAGAAGATGAAATTGTTCAAGGGCAAAGAATGTGTTTTGTGCTGTTTTATATCCCCTGCCTAGAACATGTGCTGTGTGTTAAAAAGGGCAAGTCCGTTCCATAGTATAAACCAGTCATGAGCTGGATTAAGCGAGGATTGAGTCACCCCTTGCTACTTAGGCTACTTTTGTGTTTTACTGTGATTAAATATAAGGAAAAAGACAAGATGAACATATTCTGTATTTCTTAGTCTCCACCATCAGGTGTCTGGTCTACCGTCACCTGCCTTATAGCTGTTTCTCCCAGGAAAGCTTTTAAGAGAAACTATATACTGTAAAAGCAGAAAGCTTGAAGTCCTAGCTCTGAAAAAAAAAAAAAAAAAAGTTT
Source organism: Catagonus wagneri (assembly GCA_004024745.2). Classification (NCBI taxonomy): domain Eukaryota; kingdom Metazoa; phylum Chordata; class Mammalia; order Artiodactyla; family Tayassuidae; genus Catagonus; species Catagonus wagneri. Next base: position 29,696,529 of record PVHT021183524.1, read on the forward strand.
CTCCTGTAAACCAAGTATTTTTCTCCCCTAAAAATTCAGGTCATCTGGAGTTTCCCGGTGGTGCAGCGGGCTAAGGATCCAGCGTTATCACTGCAGCCGCTCCGATCACTGCTGTGGCTCAGGTTCCATGCCTGGCCTGGGAATTTCCGCACGGTGCTGGTGCAGCCAAAAAAAAAAAAAATTAGATCATCAAATAGAAACTCAGAATGAATCTTCAGATGGAGACAACGATGTACGTAGTGATTAGGCTCTTCTAGCCCCGACTTTTTTGTCTCCAGTTACGATGGTACCAGCGGCAGGACCAGCCACTATGTTGAATGATTTTTCTTTTTTTTTGAGAAATGTGTCCAGAGTTTCCGGCTGCAAGTCCTAGGAGGGGACGGGAGTGGCGTCCTCCTTTGTCCCCTCCCTCCAGGCTGCTTCCCTTTCTGTTGTGACACTTACCGCCTCAAAACAGAAAACCCTCCGGCCCGCCTCCCAGGAAAGTCTCAGTTTCTCTCTCCTCTGGTGCTGAAGGGATTTGGAAGTTTTTACTATGATGTGTTGCGAATGAGGAGGAGACGAGAGGAGGGAGGGATAAATTCTGAGGCTGCGATGAACGTATACCCACCCCTGTTCATAAAACAGATCAAAAAATCAATGGACAGAGAACCAGGATCTGCTGCACAGCCCAGGGGAATCTGCTCGATACTGTGTAATAACCTATACGGGTCAAGAATCTGAAAAGGGTGGATATGTGTGTATGCATACAGGAGTCTTTCCCAGAGTTCCCGTCATGGCTCTGCAGTAGCGAAGCTGACTAGTATCCACAAGGATGCGGGTTCGATCCCTGGTCCCGCTCAGTGGGTTAAGGAGGCAGCGTTGCAGTGAGCTGCGGTGTACGTAGGTCACAGGTGCGGCTTGGATCTGGCGTTGCTGTGGCTGTGGTGCAGGCCAGCAGCTGCAGCTTCGATTCAACCCCTAGCCTGGGAATTTCCATATGCCGTGGGTGTGGCCCTAAAAAGACCAAAAAAAAAAAAAAAAAAAAAAGGAGTCACTCTGCTGTACATCTGAAACTAACACAACATTGTAACTCAACTACACTCCAGTAAGATTTTTTAAAAGAAGCAGATAAGAGAAGAGAAGCTTCTGGCCCCCTCACCAAGGAAACTGACACATTTTAATGTGCTGGGGTGACAGTGGTGGTTCTTTAAACCCACCGCTGGATAAAGCGATTTCCATTTGCAGGTGCAATGATCTCCCATCACGTTTTGTCCCCAGTTCTTTAAAGTGGAACGTTCCGTGGGGCAATTAGTTGGCTGTGAATTTGCTGCCTCCAGGCTTCCACTTCTTCCAGGGATTGGAGAAGTGACGGGGGATGGCAGGGAGAAGCCCCCAGGGTTTATTTTCATTTCTTCCTTTGAAAAGAAAATTCCTAGATATTTATTTATTATTAATTGTAAATTTTATTGTAGCCTAGTTGACTTGGACCATGTTGTGTTCATTTCAGGTGTCCAACAAGGTGGACCAGTTATATGTATACACATATTCATCCTTTCTCAGATTCTTTTCCCATAGAGATTTTTCAGGGTCTTTTCTCATATTGGTTATTACAGAGTATTGAGTAGATTTCCCTGTGCTAGACAGGAGGTCCTTGTCACCTTTTTGTTTTCCTTTTTAGGGTTGCACCTGCAGCATATGTAAGTTCCCAGGCTAGGGCTTGAATCAGAGCTACAGCTGCCGGCCTACACCACAGCCCCAGCAACAAAGGATCAGAGCCACATCTGCGACCTGTGCTGCAGCTCTCGACAACACCAGATCCTTAACCCACGGAGCGAGGCCAGGGACTGAAGCTGCATGCTCATGGACATTATATTGGGTTCTTAACCCACTGAGCCACAGCAGGAACTCCTATTTTATATGTATCACTTCCCTTCTTTCTTTCCCAGGCTGAGTGGCTAGTGCCAAGTTGGGTTACCAGGCAGGGAGTCAGGGTGGTGGTGGAGATCGTGGGTCCCAGTGGCGTCTACAGTCCTGAGAGTGTCCCTCTCGTGTGTCTGATACGTGTGTGTATCTCTTGTATCCATCTTGCATTTATTCTCGCTCTCCTTTTCTTTCCTTTTTTTTTTTTTTTTTTTGCTTCCAAGGGCCGCACTCGCAGCATGTGGAAGTTCCCAGGCTAGGGGCTGAATCGGAGTCACAGCTGTGGGCCTACCCCACAGCCAGAGCAACGCGGGATCCTTAACCCACTGATCGAGGCCAGGGACTGAACCCGCATCCTCACGGATACTAGTCAGGTTCCTAACTGCTGAGCCACAGTGGGAGCTCCAGGTTTATTATCTTATAGGCTCTTCAGACACACAATTCCTGGGATGTGGAGAAATTACTAATCACCCAGGAAAGCGGTGACTCTTAGGAGCAGGCGGGAGCGAGACCCTCTCTCTCCTCCCCGCCCCTTCTCACTAAGGAGTCTTCATTCTCACTAACTAATTCTCACCAGGAGCTAGTCTAATTATTTAGCCTAACAAACGAGTCCAGGCACACTTGATAGCAATCTCCGCGGGCGGGGTTACCGACGACCTTGCCCCAGGGAGCGGTCTTTGCGGGAGAGCCGGGGCCGAAGGTGAGTGCGTTGCGCTTTATAAACCAGATTATCGGGTTATATTTCACTTGGTGACCCTTTCCGTTCGGGGACCCCCCCCCCACAGTCCTTAGCAAAACTTTTTTCCCCGATGTGATGTTCGAACACAATCTCAGCTGCGTGGGGGGCGAAGGAAGGAGGACGCAGGGAGGGAGCCGCGGGGGGGCTGTGGTACCTGTGGGGTCCCGCCGCCTCTCTTCCAGATGGAGGGTTTGTCCCGCTGCCAGCCGGGAGCATCCACGCTCGGTTTTAGGAAAAGACAAGGGCCAGTTCCTTTCTAAGTGTCAGGGACAGAAAACTCAAGGTCACCGCCGTGAGAAGTACAGCCGCCCGCTGAACCCTAAACACACACAGCAAACCAAGCTTTAAATGCAGACAGGAGAAAAATGCACGCTTCCGACATCAGTTATAATCAGTTACACGAATTTTATTTCCGTTTTTCAGAAGACGAAAAGGGAAAGACTTACAGATGACGCCAAATCGTTAACTGAACATATTACAAGCGTGTGAGAACTGCCGCCCCCAACCCGCCACCCCGTCCCCTAGGCTCCGCGGTCACGCTTTCGCCGCTGCCCCGCGGCTGCTCACGTTTACAGGGAATTGCGTGGATCTTTAGGGCTGTCGCCACTTTCCTTACCTTGTGTCCTCCTCCGAGCTCACCCCAGCCCCCCTTTCGATGCCTCTCCTGCCCTGACGCCCCTCCGGTCAAGGTCACCGGCAGCCTCCATCAGGCCAAATCCGATGACTGGTCCTCGGTTCCCATTCTTCGGCCTCAGCAGCTGCCGTTGGTTCCTCTCTCCTTCAGGAGCCGCTGTCCGCACCTGGCTTCCGATGGCCACACGTTTCCACTTTGCCTTCCCCCCACCCCTCCCCTCCCCCCTGGGCCTCGTCACCTTCAGGCTCAGTTTGTGGACCTGCCTCCAAGCTCTCCTCTTGTCACTGGAGCGCCGCAGGTGATGTCTCCAGCTCTGACTCTTGCCCTCACACAGTCCACCGCCTGATCAGCATCTAAAAGCTGGCCCAAACTTCGGTGTCCCCAAACAAAACGCTTGACGCCCCTTTCTCCCAAAGCTGCCCTCCCCCAGCCTCCCCCATCAGCCACAGCTCCCCGGGTGACCCAGTTGCTTGGACCAGAATCTCGGCATCGGTTTTTCCCCTCGCACCTACATCCAGTCCCTTAGCCAGGCTGGCTCTGCCTGCATATGACACACTCCTGGTCTGTCCGCCAGTTCCTTCCACCTCCTCAGCCGCGATCCTGGTCTAGGCCACTGTCCTGCTCTCCCCACAACCCTGCTTCGTACCCAGTCTCCTTGCTTTGACGCCTGGCTCCCCCAACCCCACCCGGTCCATTTCCAGCCAGCAGCCAGATAACTTTCAGAAAGTGCAAACCGGAAGCTCCCGTGGTGGGGCAGCAGAGATGAGTCCGACAAATATCGCTGAGGATGCGGGTTCCACCCCTGGCCTCGCTCAGTGGGGTAAGGATCTGGCACGGCCGCAAGGTGCGGCCAAGTTTGCAAAGGCGGCCGGGATCTGCCATGGCTGTGGCTGTGGCTGTGGCTGTGGCCGGCAGCTGTAGCTCCACTTGGACCCCTAGCCTGGGAACCTCCATATGTCACAGGTACAGCCCTAAAGAGCAAAAAAAAAATAAAATAAAAAGTGCAAACCACATCTTGCCATCCAGTGACTTAAAACCCTAACACCCTCTCCCACTCAGTAACATCTGAACTCCTCGCCCATGGCCTGCGAGGCCCTGTCGAGTTCACGTTTCATCCCCCACCTGTGGGACTTATTCGATGGATGGATGGATATGCTATAGTCTAGCACTTCTTTCTTTTTTTGTTTTTGTTTGTTTGTTTGTTTGTTTTTTTGTCTTTTAGGGCCACACCTGAGGCATACGGAAGTTCCCAGGGTTGAATCAGAGCTACAGTTGCCGGTCTACACCACAGCCACAGCCACAGCAACACTAGATCTGAGCCACATCTGTGACCTATACCACCAGTCATGGCAACACCGGATCCTTAACCCAACAAGCAAGGCCGGGGATCGAACCTCCGTCCTCACGGATACTAGTCGGGTTAGTTACCACTGAGCCACCGTGGGACCACCCTCGTCTAGCACTCTTTTCACCTGGATTTCTTTACACTGGATTTTTAAGTGTAATGTGAAAGAATAAGGTCTTTTACTAATTGCTTAGTTCTACACTTGGTAATAGGGTTTTAAAATTCATTTGAAGATCCTGAAACTTGTGGAATGACCATGCTAGGCCTGGATATTCCAGAGAAATGGCTTTCTCTTTATTGAAGTACCATATCATTTAGCCAAGGTGTACTGTTCAAGGGAAAATAAAATCTCTTTCTACCGACGATGAGAAAGTGAAGTCGAATTATAACAGGACTCTGGCATTTCCGATAAAACTATTTAGACTCCAGGTAGAAAATATTCAGTACTTCCCTTTCTTTAACCAATCATCGTATGATAACCTCTCAGGAAAGAAGGTCACTATAGCATAGCTGAGTCGTAAGTGTCTGAGGACCACAAGAGGTGGGACAGTTGAGGGGGAAGAGTGTCCACTCTGAGTTCCAGTCCCACCTCCGCTACTTACTAACTAGGTGGCCAAGGGCAGGTGAGTTAACCTCCCTGTGAATCGGTCCGTACCCTCATCTGTAAAGTACAGGTAATAGAAGTGCCCCAAGCCACCTATGTGGTCTGGAGGATTAAATTCGGTAACCTCTGTAATGTATTTTAAAGGGAGCCTGACATCTAAGTGCCATATTTAATGTTTGCTTTTATAACAGCTTTATTATCGTCCTCACTGTCGATTCCAGGCATTCCGTTAGGAATTTACTCTCTGTAATCCTCCCACGGGAAGGTTGATGGGTCATGGTCGTAAGCAGTTTAAGCATCTTCAAGGGAAGCCGTGGCAGTCCCTCTTGAGGCATTTAGCTAGATTTGGCTGCTCTGCCACGATCCTAAATGCATATTAAAGCCAAAGAAATACTAGTTTTGTAAACCCTTAGATGGCACACCCAAACAGCTGACACCACAAATGATGTCACGTTTCAGGAAGATCAGCTAATATATTCCATGGCCTCAAAGGTGCTTCTCAGGATGAAATGTGTTTTAGTTCCCAGGCTGCCCTTTGATTCAGACCCAAATGAGAGAGACATCCAGCCTTTCAAAGGGTTCTCTGCTGAACTCATTTTGATAGCACTTAATTTACTGGGCTTATTCATTTCCCCATTTAGTAATATCGGTAAAACGTCTGCTTTCTCCAAACAAGTTTTGCTTACACCCTCTCCAAAGAATGTTATTGGTATGTGGGTAGGTTGTCTGGGGCCAGGCTCTTATCTGAAGACCAGATTCAAAAAGTCTGAGTTCAGTGAAGTGACTTGGGCCGCCTGCTTTTGTTTTGCTTTGTTTAATAAGCATGTACGGGTCTCGCTAAAGCACAGTGCTTACCCCCATCCAGGAACAATGCCACGCACATCATTTCCTCAGCTCGCGGAGTTGGAAGGCAATTATCTCCTCACCAAACAGGCTGAAACAACAGTTCCTGAGATTCTTCTCGAATACTTTAACTTCCCAAGGAATCCGGAAAAAATAATTCCACGGGACAGGGTTGTGAATGAAGGTATGACATTTCGGTTTCCTTGGCTGGAACCCAGGGGCCAGCAGAAAGGAACTGCTGCCCGCTTGGCATTGCTGAGGGGGCCCTGGCTTGGCTGTGATGTTTGCCTTTGCTTTGGGAACCCTGTGCTGGAGGGGATGGCCTTGTGTTCCTTTTTCGTCCATGTAGGGGGACCATCCCAGATGGCACCTGCAGCTCCTGGAACCCGCTGGTCTAGGATATTATTGCTTTTTACTCCTAAAGAGAATTTGAGACTTCTGGTTCCCACTTGCCAGATAAGAAAGGTCTGCTTTCTAGAAAGAATGAGGATAGGCTGTTTTACTGGTGTGAGAGCTTTCTGCACCCTGTGGCTCCATTTTTCTTGAATGGGCCTTGGCAGATGCTCACAATGAGAGCCAACTTCTCTTTGACCTTTAAGCATCTAGGCATCGCCGACGGGGAGCCTAATGGTGTTCATGGCCAAAAAGTAGCGATTAAGAGAAATGTTTAGACACTGCCTCCTGGAACTCCCAGCTGGAGAACAAATGGTTTCATCGGGGGGCGCACACGTAGGTTTTCTTCTTCGAGTCCTGAGACGAAATCGGGCGCAGTCATTTGGATGTTGAGCTTACGGGACGTTGGTTCTAAAGCTATTTGGGGAGTTCCCTTCATGGCTCAGTGGTTAACGAATCCGACTAAGAACCATGAGGTTGCGGGTTCGATCCCTGCCCTTGCTCAGTGGGTTAAGGATCCGGCGTTGCCGTGAGCTGTGGTGTAGGTCACAGACGCGGCTCGGATCCTGTGTTGCTGTGGCTGTGGCGAAGGCCGGTGGCTACAGCTCCTGTTAGACCCCTAGCCTGGGAACCTCCATATGCCGCGGGTGCGGCTCTAGATAAAGGCAAAAAGACAAAAAAATAAAATAAAATAAAAAATAAAAATAAAGCTATTTGGAAATTTCCAGGAGCTGACCTGATCTGACCTTCATCTGAGTGTCTGGCTCTGTGCTGACCTGTCCTCCTTACTAAATAAAAGGTGTGACATATTGTGTGCCGGTGTCACAGGGAGTGACAGTGAGAAGAATGAGGAGAAACCCGAGTTTCCGTAGCCTCAGGCGGGGTGGCTGTGGAAGCTGTTTCCGGAAGTTTGTCAGAGAAACTTCGACTGTTTTCAGTCGGGCTTGTCTCCCCGTCTGGAAGCGTCTTGATTTAGTATCTTTTTATCCCAACACATCCGATCGAATGGTTTGATGCTTTTGTCTAAGGAAATGTATAACTTTTGAAAATGTAGCGTGAAATCGGCGTTTGCAATCGTTCGTTTCTAATTGTATCCGAAATCAGCCCATTCTTTGGAAATAGCGGGAATGTCTAAATGGAGACTTTCTTCCTTGAGGACATCTTTCCGCTGAGCCTGGCGCTTTCTTGGCCAGACCGTGGGGTTGGCAGCCTCCGTCCAGCTCCTCAGGGCCACAGAGTCCGCTTCGGGGGATTCCTTGTCGCTGGACATGGTCTCCTTTTCACTCCCACCAAGCCTGTGGCAGCTAAGGGTTGCAAACCGAGAGCCTGCAGGCGGAAACGGGCCAGTTTGTTTCCTTAAAAGTGTAAGAGGGAAAACCAAGACTGCACAGAAGAGCCCACGCAAAGGAAAACGTGAAGGGAGCACTTGAGCCCCACAGTCCGAGGCTGTGGTTAAAGGCGGCTCTGTGGACGGACGAGGGCCAGGCCGAGCTCGGCACTCTGCTCCTGCTGTGGCGTCAGCTGGGCCGGGGTGCGGTGGTCTCGGGCCTTCTTTAGGAGCTTAAGGAGAAGAGACCGTGTCTGGGGGCTTTAGTCAGGTGCCTTGGCTGTTTTGGCCCTAGTGTGTATCAGTGGCGTCACCCCGGCTTCTTAGCTTGGCTCCCTCCCAGGACTGGCTTCACACAGTGGTTTCCAGCTCTCCAAGTCCCAGTTCCCTTAATGGTCTTTCTGACGACCCCAGAGGGAAATTACAGCCGTGAATAACCAACACATTGATGAGCACTTAAATCCTGATGGCCGGGCCACCGTATGTATTTAAGGATGGGGCTAGGAGTGTCTTCTGCTGTCTTCTTCTAGCATTATCTTCTTGGTAATACAGCAGTTCCTGGGTAATAAGATATATTAGAGCTTTTTAAAAGCCTTCGG
>PVHT021183524.1:29714006-29749674 GCA_004024745.2 Catagonus wagneri
AGGGGTCTAATCGGAGCTGTGGCCACTGGCCTGCGCCGCAGCCACAGCAACGCAGGATCCGAGCCGCGTCTGCGACCTACACCACAGCTCACGGCAACGCCGGATCGTTAACCCACTGAGCAAGGGCAGGGATCGAACCCGCAACCTCACGGTTCCTAGTCGGATTCGTTAACCACTGCGCCACGACGGGAACTCCCAGGCCCATTTTGACGTTAGCATCCCAGCAAAGACACACAAGTGATACAGCTACTTTCTTCCTTCCTGGGCAGAGCTTTGACTCTCTTCTTTGCTGTTAAGATTTAAGGCAGCAGGAGTTCCTACTGGGGCTCAGCGGGTTAAGGACCCAACATCGTCTTCATGAGGATGCAGGTTCAATCGCTGGCTTCCCTCAGTGGGTTAAGGATCCGGCGTTGCTGCAAGCTGGGGTGTATGTTGCAGATGTGGCTCGGATCCTGTGTTGCTGTGGCTGTGGCGTAGCTTGGCAGCTGCAGCTCCGATTCGACCCCTAGCCTGGGAACCTCCATATGCCGCGGGTGCAGCCATAAAAAGAAAACAAAAAGATTTAAGGCTGCTGTTGTGACTCGGGTGCTGTCACAGGACCTGGGCTCACACCTTATACCTGCATGGTAACCTCAGTGAACAGAAGTGAGGCCTCCTTTTCTAAGTGGAATGACCTTAGGTGAACAATCTAAAACTCTAGTGTTGGCATAGCTGAGAGCGCCACGGGCACCGGGAATTCCATCAGCAACCCAAGCAACTTCCTGGCAGCGAACTATGTCTTTTCTCTGTTTCCTTAGTTCCTAGCATACATTTTTATGAGTGCCTCTCCTGTGAGTGAATTAGTATATGAACGGACCAGTGAATATGGCTCAGAAGGGATGCTGGTAACCTAACATCCCCGGCGTCTCTTGTTAAAGCCCCTGGCGCCCTAGCAGGTCTGCTTACTAGCAGATAGGTCATGGAAACACACACGTAAGTAAGAATGTTTTGGTCTTATGGAACCACTGATAAACAACGAGGCTGCAGACTCGCCGATGACTACATTGAGCACTGCCTAGAATAATCGGTAGCCTGTACTTATAAAAACGATGAGTCCTGGGGTTCCCCTTGCGGCTCAGCAGTTAACCAACGCGAGTAGTATCCACGAGGATGAAGGTTCGATCCCTGGCCTCGCTCAGTGGGCTGGGGATCCTGCACTGCCGTGAGCTGTGGTGTAGGTCGCAGATGTGGCTCAGATCCCGAGTTGCTGTGGCTGTGGCGTAGGCCGGCACCTGCAGCTCTGATTCAGCCCCTAGCCTGGGAACTTCCACATGCCTTGGGTGCACCCCCAAAAAGACCAAAAAAAAAAAAAAAAAAGAATGCCGCTAAAATCTATGAGTCCAGATGAAAATTTCCATATTTCCACGCAACTTTGACTTCTCTGATTTTATTTTGTACAGTAGGCTTCGGCCCTTCCTGGCTATTTCTCTCCACCTTGACCTGCGTTTGACCACTGCACGGACTGGTGGCCACGGCACTGCCTCCTTTCTGTTACTCTTACTCCGTTTCACCATCATAATGGTCAGTTGCATGGAATTCCTCTGTAAACTAAAGCACAGGGTAGTTCGCTTGGCAGAGAGTGAGACAAGCGCCTTACTTTTCTGTTTTAAGATGTGCTCCCTCAACATCATCCACCATCTGCATCCTTACAAAGCTGGGCAGCATCCGTTTTCCCGCCTGTCTGCTTTCTTCTTTGTTCTCATCAAAACAGTCCATCGGGGAGCTCCCCGGTGGCCCAGCGGTTGTTGGAGATCCAGCGTTGTCACTGCTGTGGCACAGGTTCGATCTCTGGTCCTGTGGTTTCTGAGTGCTCGTGCCCGGCCAATAAAACAGAACCAAAACGAAAGGAACGGAAAAACAGTCCATCGGTTTCTTCACCTGATCAACGCATTCCCGCCTGTAAGCCGCTTCTCCCCCTCAAGGTCTGCCTTAACGATTTGAATGTCCCATCAGCTCAAGGGCTCTGGCCTCCGTTTCCTTCCTCGTATCAAAACATACTTGAAATTCCAGCTCATATGTAGATGCTTTCAAACGGCAAGACCAGTGTGTTGGGGAAGGAAGAACTCGGAGCCTCAGGAAGCGTGATAACTGATTGAGAAATGCACTTGGGCTGCTAGGTGGTTGTGTGGTCCTGGGTAGACAACTCGCCTTGCCTTGGGGTCTGTGTCGTAGAGGGAGAAGAGGGTTCAGGGGGACCTACGTGATCCCATCGTACTCTGATCTAGGGGGCGAAGGTACCGTTTGCGCCCCACCATTCTGTCAAAACCCATGATGGTGAAGTGCTCTCTGCCTATCAGGTAATGCTGCACGTGTGTTCTGCAATGAATTAGAAATAACTGCTCCTTAGGTGATATGAAATGTATTATGTACATGCTGAGCTCTCAGCATAATATCATGGGTGGCTGCATATTTAATATGTGATGGTGATAAAACATGTAAGGTGGAAAGCTGCTTCTGTTAATGGCAGGCGAGTTCATTCAGCTCAATCCTCCTCAAAGAACAACGACAAAAAAAGTTTTTAATTGGTTGAATACATGGCGTGCTAACAGATTAGTGAATAATTATAGTGCCAAGGTCTAGGAGAAAAAGAATGACAGAGAAAGAGGCATTTGGGGCCACTTTTTCCTTGGGGACCTCTGCCTGTTCCACTGGTGGTGGCTGAGAGATGGAAAAGCTGAGCAGTGTCTGTGACAGACTCGCAGGACCTAGGAACCAAAGATTGTTTGGGGTCCGTGATGGCAGCAGGCTGTTAACCACAAACACTTGGGATTGGAGAAGAGGCAGTATGTACAGAAATAGCCCTCAAAGATGCTGCAGTTCACCTGGGAATCATCCAGTCCCTGTTTGGAATAAGAGAATTGAGATTGCTGTGTGTCCCCCCCACCCCGATAGCTGGTGAAAGTAAACTTCCAGGCCTTAAATTCTCGCCGCAATGTTTTCTATATGGTGCCCATAATTCAGTCAAATATAATCCTGCACATGGCAGTGAAGATAATGGTATTAAATCCCAAGGGGAACAATAAACACTAGAAATAGGCTCACAGGTGACTCTAGATACTGAATTATCTTACACAGACACAAAAGTGACGGATGACCATGTTCAAGGAAATAAGACAGGTTTTCTAGCAGATTAGATGCAGCTGAAGCAAGAATTTGTGGAGCGAAAGAAACATCCTAAGAAAATATCCCAAATGAAGCATGGAAAAATAAAAGTTTAGAAAATACAGAAAAGAGAGCCGAGGCAGGGGAGGGGGTGGACGGGGAGGGAATGAAATGAAAAAATATAACAGTGGCAAACAGTACACTTTCCAGTTGTTGGCTCTGGGTGAATTGAATATCCACACGGAAAAATAAAATGTGGCCCCTACTTCCGTACCACACAAAAATATCGATTCCAGGTGGACTGCAGATTTAAATACAAAAGGTAAAATTATGGAGTTTCTATCATGGCTCAGCGGTTAACGAACCCTACCAGTATCCATGAGGACGTGAGTTCGATCCCTGGCCTTGCTCAGTGAATTAGGGATCTGGCGTTGCCATGAGCTGTGGTGTAGGTCGAAGACCAGGCTCAGATCCTGTGTTGCTGTGGCTGTGGTGTAGACCAACAGCTGTAGCTCCGCTTGGACCTCTAGTCTGAGAACTTCCATATGCCAAGGATGCGGCTCTAAAAAGACAAAAGACAAAAAAAAATTATAAGAAGCTTCTAGAAGATAATTTAGGAGTGTATTTTCATGAGTTTGGAAGGGAGCAATTTCTTAAATGGGACACTAAAAGCTTTAACCATCAATGACAAGACTTGGTCTTCCTTAAAATTTATAACTCTTTGTTTATAAACAATAACATTAAGAGAGTGAAAAGGCAAGCCACAGAGTGGGCGAGTGTATTTATAATATCTCTACCCAGGGATTTATAGTCAAACAAGTTAGTTATAGAGCCCAGTTAAAAAGATGGGCAATAAAGTTGAACAGCCAAAAAATAAAATAAATTTGAACAGTCAGCTCATAAAAGAGAATATCCAAATGGCCAATAATCATTTGAAAATATGCTCAAATTAGTCATGGAAAATGCAAATTAAACCAGAGTGCAATAGTATTGCAAACACACCAGAATGGCTACAGTTAACTTTTTAATTTTTATTATTTTTAAAATTATTTTTAAACCATTTTAAAATATTGAAGGATAGCTAATTTACAGTGTTCTGTTAGTTTCAGGTGTACAGGAAAGGGATTCAGTTATGTATATATTCTTTTTCATATTCTTTTCCATTATAGGTTCTTACAAGTTATTGAATACAGTTTTCTGTGCTCTATAATAGATCCTTGTTATCATTTTTATATGATAATCCCAAACTCCTAATTTATCTCCCCATCTCCCCCGTCCCTGCCCCACTGTCACCTTCGGTGACCATAAATTGGTTTTCTATGTCTGTGAGTCTCTTTCTCTTTTGGAAATCAGTTCATCTGGATCATTTTTTAAGATTCCTCGTATAAGTGATATCATACGATATTTATCTTTCTGTCTAACTTGATTCATTTAACATGATCGTCTCTCGGTCAGAATGGCTACGACTTAAAAGACTGACCAAGATGGACCATACCAAGTGCTGGTCAAAATGTGAAGCTACAGAAATTTATATAGTGCAGGTGGGAGTATAAACTGGTACATTCTGGGAAAAACTGAATATTATCTACTAAAGCTGAACAGAGTCTGCTCAAAGACCTTGCAAGTCCCTTCCCAGCAGAAATGTGTGCCCAGGTGTCCCCTGAGACACACACAGGGCTCTTTATCAGAGCATAACTTGTAAGAACCCCAAATTGGAAGGAGCCCAAATAAACAGCAGCAGCAGCAGAATGGACCAATAAAATTGTGCTATGCTCATACAATGGCTTAACAAATAGCCTCCCCAAATGAACGGACTCTCAACCTGGGTGAATCCATAAATGCAATTATAAATGTAATGCTACACGAAACCAGCTAGACACGAAGTGCCTCTATGATATGATTCCATGTATATAATGTTCCAAACAGTAAAACTAATATCTAATGGTAAAAGAAGTCAAAAGAGCAGTATCCTTGGGGAGGTAGGAGACGGTTGTGATTGGGGGGGGCTCAAGGTGGGGCTTGTGCAGTGCTGATAATTTTCTAAGTCTTGACCTAGGTGATGTTTAAACAGGGCTATTCTCTCTAGATGATTCACTGAACTGTGTACTTTCCTTTTTTTTCCTCTTTTGGGTCACACCCATGGCATATGGAATATCCAAGCTTTGGCTTGGATTTGATCTCTGGCCCAGGAAACTTCCATATGCCGCAGGTGTGGCTGAAAAAGACAAGAAAAGAAAACACCCCTCCCAACCCAGGGATTAGGTTTATTCAAACTAGGGTTTAGCGTTTGCTCAGTTCCGGGCTAAACGGTAGAATGGGAAAGGTGAATCAGAGGCAAGAGTCTGGCATCCAGGAACTCAAGAGTCTAGCTGTGGACAATGACTTACAGGCAAATTCCTGGGACGTAATATGCTAATGACACGATAATGTGCCACCAAGAATCAATATGCAGAGTAAGATCAGGAGCAGTGTTGTCCCATAGGATCACCACTGGTTTCTCTTGAGGGGCCAGTACGTAAATGAGGTCTTAAAAGTGTTTTCAGCAAATGAAGAAGATGGTTAGGGGTGGTCCAAGTAGAAAGGGCACAAATAACGCCAAGGTTTAAAAACGCGGGGCGCGTTCACTCAGCCGCTAAAAAGAGGATGAGAAAAAAAACCTATACTTATTCAGCGTGGCATCAATGCCCAAAGGGATTAAAAACGCCAGGAGGACGGTCTGCTGCCAGTGAGGATGAGGAAAAAGAAGTTTCGGCTTACGCTCCCTGCCAGGATTTTCTTTAGAGTCGATTTGCTTTATATATTCGGTAGTAGCCAAGCACAGACAGAACTACTGCAAATAAAAAGCGTGCCTCTCTTTCGGGGAAAACGCAAGTGCTTCCGTGCACGTGTTCACTCCGCTCTCCGGCGCTGATGGGGTTCCCGGGAGCACCGCGAGAGACACGTCTGCTCCATGGATTGCTGGTTTTCTGTCTGCTTGCACCGCGACGCCACCACCACAACCCCGCTTGCGAGCTGGCCCGTCTCCCCATTGGTTTTCCAGGCGGGCGCGCAGCTCCTCTAAGCTGACACTTCTGCAGCGGCGAGGGGCTGTTTTCTGCGTCTCTCTGCTGGGCATTTAACACCAGGAGCGGGTGAGGGGTCATCTCCTCTCTTCCATCTCTCGTGTCCACGTCCCTGTCCTTCTGCCCCGCACAGCGGCTGGCACCCATGGGTGCTGCACCAATGTTTGTTGAAACCACATTAAATAAAAAGCCCAGGTGGTAAGTGGCCCTGATATTGCAGCCTGGCATCTGGAAAGCTTACTTTGAGTCCCTTGAGGGTGTGGACTGACAGCGGGGCTTATTGCCCAAATGAGGACACTTCTGAGCCAGAAGGAAGGTGTTACATGAATCCATAAGCCAGGCTGGACGCAGGATTTTCTGGGGCAGACTGAGAGATTTGGTCGCCCTCTTAGGACTGTCACCATAGGGTGACACAAGATGTCCCTGAGTCACTCAGGTCACTTCCCATCCCTCTTGCGACCCCAGTCCCGTGTGGCACCACCCTTGTGCAGCCTAGACCTCTGAGAGGAGGCGGCCCCGGGGCTGGAGCAGGTGCTGTGCCCCTGCCCGTCTTCACGGATCCCGCCTTCCAAGGCTGACCCCTCTTCTCTCATGGGCCCTCGGGGTTCCCGCCGCACCCTGAAGCCTGGTGTCTGGACCACATGCCACCCCTGCAGCTGCCGAGAGGGACTTGGTGCCCGTGGCCAGCGGCTGAAGCCGGCATCCCGTGGTGCTGGCAGGGAAACACACTATACGCAGCCGCTCTGCCCTCTGCTTCTCTCCAGAGAAAAGAACCTCCCCCGGGAGCAGGTTCGCCTTTTGGTCTCACTGCAGGCACGTCCAAGGCCCCCACGATCGGGACGGTTGGCCAACGGCACAGGGGTCAGTTCCGAAGACAAGAAACTGAGGGCTTCCTAGTACATGGGGTCTGGCCAGAGGGGAGATGAATGATGACGCTATAAAATTGCAATGAAAGAACACAGCTCTCGCGGCACCAACAAATACTTTCCGTGCTATGTAAGTAAGCCAGCAACAGCCGATTCCCACTTGATAAACGATGGACTTCCCCATTTCTTTGATGGGAAGGCTGCGAAGTGAGATAAAGCTGGGCACGCTCCAAAGGACAAACATCTCGGCACCCCCGTAAACCTCCACGTGTTTCTTTTTTGTTGTTTTCAAGAGCGGTTGCTATTTCCTCCGTGACTCTTGTTTATTAACGTGTTGACTCATCCAGAACCCAGTGCCTTGTTTCCACACCAGGGAGATGGATTTGCGCATCTGCCAAGCTGGCCAGAGATAACGGCCAGCGACAACAATAGTCTTCCTCGGCCCGCCGGCCAAAAACGCTTTTGGCAGAGCCGGCTGAGAATAACTTATCGTCAGCGCCGGTTCTGGAAGCACAGAGGGGTGGTTTGCCAGACAGAGATAACGGGCAGGATGCGACGGAGAGCCAGACGCGCTCTGGAAGGCAGGGCTCCACCTGGCAGACGCTGGAGAGGAAAAAGGGACTGAGCGGCCCATGAGCACATGGTTTCCTGGTGCCCGGTCCCCGCTGTCAACACGAGCCACTGTTCCCAAGTCAGCCAGAAGGGTTGAGTTTATTCCCGAGTCTTGCAGAGAGGACTTCATGGTTTAGACAGCCAGGGAGAATTTCCTGAGATGTGATTTTTTAAAAAAATAATAATACAAGCAATTCATCTTGAAGAGAGAAGCTGTTTATTTTCAGTTGCTTTGGTTAAAAAAAAAAAATATGAGGTGTTCTCATTGGGGCTCAGCAGACATGAATCTGACTAGTATCCATGAGGATGCATGTTCGATCCCTGTCCTCGCTCAGTGGGTTAAGGATCCGGCGTTGCCGTGAGCTGGGGTGTAGTTTGCAGATGCGGCTCGGATCCCGCGTTGCTATGGCTGTGGCACAGGCCGGTGGTTACAGCTCTGATTAGATCCCTAGCCTGGGAAGCTCCATATGCCGCAGGTGCAGCCCTAATAAGACAAAATATATGTACATATTATATGATGTGTGACAAGACGAGGGTTTGATTGTCTTACAACTCACCCTGTCGATGGATGACACCTCCTTTATTCTCAGAGGCTGGCTTTGATAACCAAGAGATGCAGTGGAAGGTGTCTTGGAGACTCGACCAGCTTGTTCTGAGCTGCCTAAGCAACATCTACAACTAGTATTAACTGTTCTACTGGCCACACTGGCCTTTAGATGTTGGGACGGTACATGTCGCTTTGAGACGTAAATACACTGGGTGGGCACCACCCTCGACAGTTTCCATTGTCAATTTCCTTTTTTTTTTAAACTTCAAGAAAATTTTATTAAGGTACAGTTGATTTGCGATGTTGTCAATTTCTGCTGCATAGCAGACTGACCCAGTCATACATATATATTCGTTCTTTTTCTCATAATCTCTTCTTTTTCTCAATCTCTTCCGATCCCAGCTGAAGGGCTCAGGTGCCTGAACTTCTGACTGAGCGACTCCAAATGTAAGCGTTCCCCTCAAGTCCAGGGACTCACTGGAGTAACTCCTAGGACTCAAGACAGCTCGGTCCCCATGTTCATTTTCTTGTAAGGGATACAAACCATGAGAAGAAATCTGTATCCCGTTTGAGAAAGGGAACAGGTGCTCCGGGCAAGGTCTGGGAGGGTCCTGGGCCCTGAGCTTCCGTGCCCCTCCTCGCGGAAGCTGGGTGCAGCACCCTCCCCACACACCAAAGCGTTCACCCACCAGGAGCTCCGGGTTTTTTAGGGAGAGGGTGTCTTGATAGTAGGCGTAATGGATTAAACCATCGGCCGCTTGATGGAGCTCCATCTCCAGTCCCCCTTCCCGGAGGTTGAGCTGGTCCCAAATTCCAACCCTCTGACCAAGGGGCTGGTTTCTCTGGCGCCCAGCCTCATCCTGACGCTTCCTCAGACCCACCCTGAGTCACCTCTTGGCGTCACAAAGGCACTCCCAGCACTCCGGACACCCCAAGGGTTTTGAGGATCTCTGTGGCGGGAACTGGGGGCAAAAACCGGAGCGGTACTCTCCGTTGGACCACGGGGCGCGATCCAGATTTCGTCCAAGCTCTAGCTTGTGTCTCTATCTCTGCCTTTTCCTGGCTTATTCACAGCCTGCCGCGGGCTCTGCGGGACATCCTGCTGCCACCTGCAGCTCTGCAAACTCAAAATGATGCTCAGCCCCGTCCCCCGAATTAGCTTGTCCTGCATCTCCCATAATGGCGCCTAGAAACCGTGTCCTCCTGGGCATCGAAGCTCCGAGTTTCAGATTCATCCTCGACTCTCTCTCGTTATTACGACTTCCCGTCAGTCTCGTCTGATCACAGCATTGAGTTCACTTGACAGCTTTTCTGAGCCTAGGCTCCCTAATAAGGGTTAACAGATCCTAAAGTGAACAAGCCAGTAGAACCCAGACCATGTTAAATTCCACACCCTTCTTCGTTCTGTCCTGCCCCCCGAGAGATTCCAGAAGGTCCCCTCTGACTGAGGATTTTGAGGCCAGATGATAGCTGAGTCACAAATGTAGCCAACCTCAGCCCTTCCGAATCAAAATCATATTTCAAGGGAACTTGCTGACGTGCCCTTGACCGCACTGTCCCTGACATCCTGCAAGACAGGTTTTGGGTTTAACCCTGGGGTGGGGCTGTGGTTTGGGAGAGCTGGCCCATGGTAGGTGACGGCAGGTTGCCAACAAATGAATCTCCATTTTCCTTCTCCTGGTTGTTCTCTTTTATACATCCCGCCAAGCCAAGTGTCCTGCTCCACTTTATTTTTTAAAATGCTTATTTACTTACTTACTTACTTACTTACTTACTTACTTTTTTGTCTTTTCAGGGCCGCACCTGCAGCATATGGAATTTCCCAGGCTAGGGGTCGAATCGGAACTGCAGTTGGCGGTCTACACCACAGCCACAGCAACGCCAGATCTGAGCTGCCTCTGCCACCTACACCACAGCTCACGGCAATGCCGGTTCCTTAACCCACTGAGCAAGGCCAGGGATCTAACCCGAGTCCTCATGGATGCTAGCTGGGTTCACGACCGCTGAACCCCGACGGGAACTCCCTGCCCCACCTCTTTAGCACCTCTCTTCACCCATTTGATCCCTCACTGATTCACCCGCCCAGATCTGTTGAGCACTTCCTCAAGGCCAGGCACTGTTCTCGAATGAGGATGGAGCAGCAGTTAACAAAACACAGCCCTCTGCCCTCGGGGAGACCCCAGGCTCCTGGCAGAGGCCACAGGTAAGGAAACGGACATGCCAGGTAACTTCAGATAGGAGGCGTGCTATGAAAGTGTTAAAGGGACTAAGATGACAGACAGTGATGCGGGGGTGGGGCGCTCACGGAAGATTCTAGAATTCCACGGCATGGACCGCCAGGGGCATAAGGTTATTGAGAGCATGGGACTTAGAGACAAACAGACCTGCCCTAGGACCTCAAAGGACCATTTGAACTTAACCCTGAGGTTAGAGAAACTGGACCCGAACCTGTCCAGCTTGACTTTGCTCCCATTTCCCATCAGGGAAACTCTCGGCTTTGGGAGCGCTGCGTCCCTTCCGGGAGTTGGGTGTGGAAGGCCACACGCTCCAGGAGCCGTGTCCTCCCGCACTGATTTCCCTAGTGTCCCCAGAGGCGCCTCTGGGTGTCAGCCCTGGTCTCCTCTAGAGCGAGCACGCGGGAATGAACCTCGCTGCTTCTGTGCTTTCCCAGCCCGACGCTCCCTCTCCCTCCGTAAAGGAACCTTCCTTCTGTTTATTTTGGGAGGTCAGTGAGCCTCTCTTTGCAGGCACGCAGGCACGCGAGGTCACAGTCCGCCTCGGGGCCCTCCCGGAGGCATTCTGCGTGCAGGAATCCCGGTGGAAGCGCGCACCTCCTGGGATTCACCGGAAAGGCAGGGACAGGGACACGTGCGGAATGTTTGGGCGCTGGGGCGCTCTGCGGCCACGTGGTGCCTTTTCAGAGGCAGCCCGCCCTCGGGACCTAAGGCCTGATATTAACTCATGCAGGGGGAAAAAAAATCACTTTTGGACTGAAAGCAAACAGGGGAACTTTCAACACCAAAGGCAACTTTCTCGGAAAGTTCAAGGAGCTCTGTTGTAAGTTTCAAGGGACTAGAAGCCCAGCTGAAAGATACACTTCTGTTGCCCTTTTTCTTCCTAGCTCACTTGAAATCCAGGTACCTCAGTTTTCAGACTTCTGCTTTGTTTCATTAGGACAATGTTATGGTTTTGTTTTTAAGTTACACTGAAGTATCGTTGATTTACAATGCTGTGATAATTTCTGCTCCACAGCAAAGTGCTTCTGTTATAGACATATCCGTTCTTTTTCAGATTCTTTGCCCTTATGGGTTACCTCTGAATGCTGGGTGGGGTTCCCTGTTCCGTTCAGCAGGTCCCCATTGGCTAGTAATTCCATATACAGCCAGTCTCAAACCCCCAGTCCATCCCTCCCCCACCTTCCCCTTTGGGTAACCCTAAGTTTGCTTTTGAAGTCTGCTAGTCTGTTTCCCTTCTGTAAATAAGTTCATTTGTATCATTTTTTTTTAAGATTCTACATCCAAGTGATATCATATGATATTTGTCTTTCTGACTTGCTTCACTTAGTATGATAAGCTCTGAGTCCATTTGTGTTGCTGCAAATGGCATTATTTTGTTCTTTTTTAGGGCTTAATATTCCATTGTGTATATGTACCACATCTTCTTTATCCACGCCTCTGTGGATGGACATTTAAGCTGCTTCCATGTTTTGGCTATTGTAAGTAGTGCTGTTATGAACATTGGGGTGCCTGTATCTTTTCAACTCATGGTTTTCTCCAGATATCTGCCCGGGAGTGGGATTTCTGGATCGCATGGTAATTCTATTAGGACAATGCTGTGTTTAATCTCAATGAATGTAATCGATTATAAAATACCGTTCTGTCTATACTTGTCTAGAAGTTCTGGAAATTCATTCGGGCTCCCTACTCTTTTCCCTCTGTCCAGCCCACACCTATTGTACATTCTCACCCGCCTGGGCCTGCATGGCCTTGTAAGAATAGATATTCCTTTTTTTTTTTTTTGGTCTTTTTTTTGTCTTTTTAGGGCCGCACCCATGGCATATGGAGGTTCCCAGGGTAGGGGTCCAATTGGAGCTACAGCTGCCGGCCTACACCACATGGGATCCAAGCCACATCTGTGACCTACATCACAGCTCATGGCAACGCCAGATCCTTAACCCACCGAGCAAGGCCAGGGATTGAACCCGCAACCTCATGGTTCCTAGTCGGATTTGTTTCCGCTGTACCACGATGGGAACTCCAAGAACAGATATTCTTTCTCTCTCATTCTGATCCCTGAGCAACAGCAGTGGAAAGAAACCGAAATTAAAAGGGCTTTCTCCCTGGTGTTTCCTAGCGATCAGCTGGGGTGCTTTGCAGGTGTTTTCGTTTCTAGGTCCCGCTAAGCGGACCGTGATGCTCCGTGTGACGCCACAGGGAGAGGGTCCCCTTGCTGCACGACAGCCAGGGTTGTAAAGACTCCCTTAAATATCAGGAAAAGCCTGCCCGTGGATAATTAAATTAAAAGTTACCCAGAGAGAGCGTATGACATTCAAGAGAGCAAGTGGTAATGGTGCTTCAGGTAGAAAGAAATAAGCCAGCAGTTCCCAGGACAGCTCTGTCAGCAGTGCCTTGAGCTTCCAAGAATGCGGAGGCCTCCGGGGTTCACTGGCTCCTGAAGCTCATGAGTGGTGCTCACTAGTGGGCGGTTTTCTTTGACTGGAGGGAAGTTTCTCCTACGCGGTGGGACAGGTCTGTGTCTGGGGGCGGGGGATGGAAGGCTGTGCGGAAAAGACCCAGCCAGTTTTTGTTTTTTTTTCTTTTTTTAGCCAATGAGTTGTGTGAGTTTTTATGTTTTTTTGGATACAGGATTTTTCAAATATCTTCTCCAAGGCCATAGGTTGCCTTTTTTATCTTGTCTATTGTTTCTTTGGCTATGTAAAAGCATTTTAATTTGGCGTAGTCCTGCTTATTTATTTTTGCTTTTGTTGTTTTGGCTTTTCCTCTCGTACACAGGAAATCGCTGCTGAAACAGGACAGGACAGTAAGGCTACAGAAATGCAGGAAACGGTTTCCTGCGTTTTCTTCCAGGAGTTTCATGGTTTCAGATCTTTAATCTGTTTGGAGTTCATTTTTGTGAGTGGTGTTAAGATAGGGTTTGAAGTACAGTAGATTAAATAAACTACATATGTTTACATTGTAGTTGGGTGAATTTTTACATACACACACCCTTGAAACTGTCACCACAGTCGACATAGTAAACATTTTCATCAGCCCTCAAGAGAACAGTTTTCTTTGGAAGGACAAAATATTTTAATTTTGAGATTCAATTGATGAACTTTTTAAATTTATGGCAAGTGCTTTTATAGAAAAGCACTACGGTAAGTTCTTTTTTAGAAATTTCTGAAATTTGTTGCCAAAGAGAGCAAAACTTCTATATTTTATTCCAGACGCTTTGCATTTTTAACTTGTTAAGTCAAAGAACCGTCTTAAATTAATTTGGGGGAGTAGATAGGTACTGGTAACTTTGAATTTGTTCTGTACTTCTGTGAGTCTGTTTGTTCTATTCACTAGTTTGTTTTTTTAGATTCCACATACGAGTGGTATCATACAGTATTTGTCTTTCTCTGCCTAACTTATCTCACTAAGGATGACAGCCTCCCAGTCCATCCGTGTTGTTGCAGATGGCAGAATTTCATTCTTTCTTGTGGATGAGCTGTCTGTTCATTCTTTGTCTGCCCCTTCCACTGGGGGACAGCAACAATTGCTTGTCTCTAAGTGAATCAATACCTAGAAGATCTTTAATGAATATTTGCAGAATGACTAATGCGATATACCATTAATAGGCACTTCAACTGAAAATATGTTTTTATTGTTTTACTGTTTAACATAGTGAGCTGTATGAGCCTCTCTCAGTGTTCCAGACTGCAGACGTGAACTCCAGCCCTTTCCGCCCAGCCCCTGCCCTTTCTTCTCAGTGGGATAACATCTTTAGGGAGAGGGGGACAGTGGTGTCAAGTGAGTGACGTTATCTCATAGGCCAGACTCCATGGCAACCTGGAGTGACACATTACATGACCTAGCACTTTTTTTTTTTTTTTTTTTTGCTTTTTAGGGCCACGCGTGCAGCATATGGAAGCTCCCAGGCTAAGGATTGAATTGGAGCTACCACTGCTGGTCTACACTGCAGCCATAGCAACACAGCATCCAAGCTGCATCTTTGACCTACACCACAGCTCACAGCAATGCCGGATCCCCGACCCACTGAACGAGGCCAGGGACCCAACCCGCATCCTTATGGATACTAGTCAGGTTCTTTTCCGCTGAGCCACAAAGGGAACTCCCGACTTCTCACTTTTATGTTCTTGGTTCATTTGCTGTATTGATTCGCAATCTTGAGGCTGTTGTGTCTTTGCTCTGACAGGTCACGTGAGAACCTGCCCACGGTGGTACCTCTGCGGGATGCCTGGTGTCCTGGGTCCCCAGGCAGCCCCCTCCCCTGCCCTGCATCCCCTTTGCTCTAAACCTTCTGTGATGCCCGTTTTCCTATGTAGAGACGAGCCCGCTGAAATCTGAATGTTAGGTTTTCTTTTTCTGGGGACTCCTGTCTGCATTCCATTTTAATGAGCACTAATTTTTTCCTTGCTCTCTCCTCCGAGAGGAGATTCTTTCTTTCCTGGGTGAATTGCTTTCTCATTTACATGAGCAGTCTGCAAAGGATCTAAATATCATAGTCTCAGAATTGCTCTACGATGTTCTGAAATAGAGACGCTGATCCTGAGACCAACACTGTCTTAGGATTGTGACTTCTCCTTGGAAAAATGACTTATTGGTCAAAGCCTCTGCTTGATAAGAGATCTTGCCTTTCTAGAGCTCCAAAGTTGGGTCCTTATTACTTTTACTCAACTTTATTTAAAAAAATATTTTCGTCTGCACCCACAGTATATGGAAGTTCCCAGACCAGGGATCAAACCTGTGCCACAGCGCTGACAAGACTGAATCCTTAACCACTGGGCCACCAGGGAACTCCACTTTTACTCAACTTTAACCAGCTGCTGTCCTTCTATAGACTGTGATTCCTTCTTTTGTACCTTAAAATCATCAGCATTAATATGGGTGAACGCAACCCTCTGCGAAAAAACCCACGACTTAAACTAATACTCGGGACTAAACTTCATGGAAATTGAAGTTAATTCCATAAAAATAGACAGCTCAGTCTGTTTTATTTTTTGCTATTTTTCAATACTAACAATAATTTTAATGTTAGTATTACTTTTTTCTTTAAAATGAATAGCTTTCTATCTTCTACATTTGAGAATGGTTTTTATACTACGGAATATTTTTTCTTTGTAAGATGGTTACAATTCACCAGTAGAACAATAAGGTCCCACTGCACGGCCCAAGGAACTATATTCAGTATCCTGTGGTAAGCCATAAGGGAAAAGAATATTTTAAAAAAGAATATATATGTATAATTGAATCACTTTGCTGTGCAGCAGAAATGAATATGACTTTGTAAACTGACTATACTCCAATAAAAAAGAAATAAAGGTTCACCAGAAGAAATATAGAGCCTACTGGGAACATTCTTTGATGACTGTTTAAATTTCTTTCTTGGAGTTCCCTGGTGGAACAATGGGTTAAGGACCTGGCATTGTCACTGGTGTGGCTCCAGTAGCTGCTATGGTGACGGTTCCATCCCTAGTCCAGGAACTTCCACATGCCATGGGCTTGGCCAAAAAAATAATAATGAATACATTTCGTTCTTGATGTTCGGTCTATTCAGCATTTCGTCAATCTTGACATTTTTTTCCAGAAATATTTTCTATTTCAATGAGTTTGCAGACTTTGTAGGCATGTAGTTGTATAGAGTCGCCTCATAATTTTAGCGAATTTTCTGATTATTTTTAGAAATTGAAAAAAAGATCAGGGAGATGGTTTTTAAGGTTGTTTTAATATTTTATTTGGCCAGGAAACCCAGAAATCTCCAGATCTGGCTGTGGCCCAGCTAGCCCTCTTTTCTGAAGAGGTTCCAAGGGAAATATAAGAACAGGGAACAATAGCATAGTGAAACAAAGGAAAGCCAAGCTTAATTTCAGCCGGGACCTGTCTTTGCCCTGCAGGGTCAGTGGCGGCAGGCTGGGCTGGGCGTGGGTTACACCGCGCCTTCTGGGTAACAGAGCGCGGGCTGAACCAGACCCAGTTTCTGTGGCCCCCCTCCAGCCATCCAGAAGAAGAAGGGACACCAGGCAATGGCCCCGGCCCCAGTGACCAGCATTGAGCTAGCCTAGGTTCTGCCCCAGCCCCTTGCTGACTGGCCACAGTTTCCTGCCCAGCTGCCACCCTGGAGAAAAGACAGAGGAGACAGAAAGCGATGACAGGTGCCTAGTGACACAGCCGCAGACAGAGGCCTCGTTCCTGAGTGGGTGGGGGGCACTGAAGGGGAGCGCAGCCAGCACGTGGGGAGAAGTACGGAAGCCTGATTGTTTATCCATCCTATGTAAAATAGTTTGTCTCTGCTAGTCCCCATCCATCCCGCCGCCACGCCCCTTCACCCTTGGCAACCACGAACGAATCTACTCTCTCTGTCTGTGAGTCTTTCTGTTTCACAGATAGGTTCATCTGTGTCATGTTTTAGGGTCTACATAGAGGTGGTGTCACGTGGTATTTGTCTTTCTCCTTCTGACTTGACTTTCTTCACTTGGTGTGAGAATCTCTAGTTGCATCCGTGCTGCTGCGAATGGCGTTCTTTCATTCTTTCTTATGGCTGAGTAGTATTCCATGATATCTGTTCCATTCTATATGTATAATTGCATATTTATATATTTAAGTATAAATATAGAACATCTTTTTATCCATTGGTCCATCGATGGACAGTTTAAATGCTTTCCATGTCTTGGCTCTTCTAAATAGTGCTGCTATGAACACAGGGGTGCATGTATCTTTTTGAATTATCATTTTGTCGGGATCTATGCCCAGGAGTGGGATTGCTGGATCATACGGCAACTCTAGTTTTAGTTTTTTGCGGAATCTCCATACTGTTCTCCATGGTGGCTGTACCAATCTGCGTTCCCATCAATGACGTAGGAGGGTTCCCTTTTCTCCACGCCCTCCCAGCACTTATTATTTACTACAACGTTATTACTATACATTTCAGAGTTGGCAGATGTTCATGCCGACATTATAGAGGAAGCACCATCAAGTCTCAGCCCTGTCAGGCCTGGTTTGCTTCTGAGAACACACTGGAACACGCATTTGTGGTGTGAAATGGACACTCACTTTCAAAAGAGGGCAGAGAAAAGGCAGAGATTGTGGGGAGTGTCCCTCATTTTGTTCTAATACTTTCCACTTTTCTTCAGTTCTTAGAATTTCCTTTTTTTCTTTCTTTCTTTTTTCTTTTTTTCCTGTATTTTTAGGGACACACCTGCAGCATATGGAAGTTCCCAGACTAGGGGTCGAATTGGAGCTGCATCCACCAGCCACAGCCGCAGCCACAGCAACACCAGATCCGAGCTACATCTGCAACCTACACCACAGCTCATGGCAATGCTGGATCCTTAACCCACCGAGCAAGGCCAGGGATAGAACCTGCGTCCTCATGGATACTATTCAGATTCGTTTCTGCTGAGCCACGACAGGAACGCCTATAATCTTTGTTATATCCGGTTCAGATAGGGTTTGTCATGGTCGATACTGCACACCGTTTAAGTGTCTTTCCTCCTTGTGAAAATCTGAGGGGCGAAGTAGACACTGTGCTTTTAACTCATCTTCACAAGATGTGGTGAATTGCCACACAGGATTTTTTTCTCTTAATTTATGGCCGAGATGGAATTTGAAACAAACAAACAAACAGGCATATAAATACTAACAAATCATTCTACCAAAAAAAAATAGGCTGATGATCTAATCTCCATTATGTTATTCTTAAAAATTTTGTGAGATGGGTTGGCTTAAAAAGAATTACTGTTTTTCCCGAAGCTATTTGCCTTACACACGCTATTACACAGTTGTTTCCATTTCAGTCTTGTTCTCTCGGGATTTAACTGTCTGAACATTCTCGTGCCCTTTTTTGTATGCAAATTAATGTTTTTCATGGACATCATTGATTATAGCATCTTATTCTTGAACAGCAAATACATGCTTACATTTCCACTGACCAATAGAATTTGAAGCTCTAAGGTCTATAAAACTTTCATCTAAGTTTTATTAGGTGAGTATTGAGATTTTAGCAATAAATTAGATTGCTATGTCTTATTTTATACCAATGTGATGCTAATTATAAATTTGGGTCACATGTTCATTTACATCATTCTCAAATTAAAGAAGAATAAAAATAAAATAGAATTCAACTATTTGGCCTTCCTTAGGCCCAAGAACAAAGCTGAAGCAGAATAGCAAACTTTTGCCACAATGAAAGCTGCAGCTGGAATTTGGAGCTTCTTAATATTTGCTTATGTTTTTTTATTTTTTAGAATAAATAAATTTTGTATTTATTATTTAGAAAAAGTGTTATAATTATGTTGTTATATTGTTTTAGCCACTTGATATTTGGGAGAATGTTTTTTGGAATTTCCAAACAGATCTTTTTTTTTTAACCAAAGTAACAGTTATTGTATCTTCTTCGTGTATTCCACATTTTATCAAAGACACTTTTAATTCTGTTGGAGGCATTTTGAATTCTGCCAGGTGTCTAATTAATGTTGTGGTTCCCAATTTCTTTTGGCTTTTAGTATGCCTGAAATATCATTTTCCCACCATCTTTTTGTAATTGTGGTAAGACATACATAACAGAAAATTCACTGTTTTAACCATTTTTAAGTATACAAGTCATTGGCGTTAAGTACACAGTGCTGAACAACCATCCCCAAGATCCATCTCCAGAAGTTTTCATCATCCCAGTCTAGAACTCTGTCCTCATTAAAAACCAACTCCCCATTCCCTCCCTTTCCAGCCCTGGTACCCTCTTTTCTGTTTTCTGTGTCTGAATTTGTCTGTTCTAGGTATCTCATGTAAGAAGATTTATACGTATTTGTCCTTTTGTGTCTGTTTCACTTGGCATAATGTTTTCAAGGGTCATCCACGTTGCAGCCTATATCAGAATTTCATTCCTTTTTATGGGTGAAGAATGTTCCATTGTTTGTGTATTTATGCTTGTTTAGCCTTCCATGGACACTTGGGTTGTTTCCACCATTGGTTGTTGTGATTTATGCTGCTCTGAATCCTGGTGTACAAGTAACTCTTTGAGTCCCGGCTTTGAATTTTGAGTGTTTATACCTAAAACTGGAATTGCTGGATCATATGGAACCTATAAAGTTCTGTGTTTAACTTTTGGAGGAACTGTCAACCTGATTTCCACAGCAGCTGCTCTGTCTTTTTATTCTTTTTTTTTTTTCCTGATATTTTTGTCTTTTTAGGGCCGCCCCCGAGGTATATGTGGAGGCTGCGAGGCTAGGGGTCTAATTGGCACTGTAGCTGTCGGCCTACACCACAGCCACAGCGATGTGGGATCCGAGCCGCATCTGCAACCTATACCACAGCTCACGGCAACGCTGGATCCTTAACACACTGAGTGAGGGCAGGGATTGAACCCGTGTCCTCATGGATGCTAGTTGGATTCGTTAACTGCTAAGCCATGATGGGAGCTCCTGTCTTTTTATTCTGAACAGTTCTGTCTGGGTCTGTTTTTGTGGCGTCTCTTGTAAGAAGTATGTAGTTGGCTTTTACTTTTTAAATCCATACTTTCTTTGATTTTAACCATACAAGTAATTTGGCAGGTATACACTCTTTTTGTTTTGTTATGGCTTGCCCTTAATGTTTTTCAAAAAAAAAAAAGTCTCAAATCTCTGTTTTCTGACTCTAAGTTAAAAAATTTAAAGGATGTTTTTGGACCTGTCTTCCTGCCTGCAATTCCCGTGTTAAGATCTGAAATTTAAATAATTTTTCTTTCATTTTTACTCCGTACTTTAACCTTGAATCCTGATCTTCTTTAATATAAGCAGGAATTTGAAATTGAGGTTATCGTTGCTATTGCCTAGTTTTTATAGATACATGCATGTTCATTTCAGACGTTACGTTTCACATTTGCCTTGACTTTAGCAACCATATTTATAACAATATTTTCTGCAGCTCTGTCTTTAACTGCCTTAGTGCTCACAGCTCGTGCTTTTAGGCTTGTTTTCAGCTGTCTTGGTTTCATTTATTCATCTTTTTTTTTTTTTTCAAGAGGAAATGAGTGCCGTGTATATTCAGATCAGAGATCGCTTGGCCAGGATGCTCATGAAGTTTAAATTTGGGAGTCTTCTCATTTGTAAAGTGACCACTTTTAAAAAACTTCTCCCAATTGTATTTTAGAACCCATCGAGTTTTAGAATCACAAAGCCTGTATCTGCCCCGATTCCTTTTCATGAATCTCTGAGTATCTGCATCTATTGCTTTCAGGTGGGAAATGCTCACAGAGCTAAAATCAAAAAACAGTTAGCTTTTAGGAGTTCCCACCACAGCTCAGTGGTAGCAAACCTGACTAGTATCCATGAGGATGCAGGTTCAATCCCTGGCCTCACTCAGTGGGTTAAGGATCCAGCATTGCCCTGAACTGTGGGGTAGATGGCAGACGCGGCTTGGATTCCACGTTGCTGTGGCTGCTGTAGCTCCGATTCGACCCCTAGCCTGGGAACCTCCATATGCTACAGGTGCGGCTCTAAAAAAACAAAAACAAAGCAAATTAGATTTTAAAATCTTTCTAGGAATTTTTTTTTCCTATCCAGAATTCATGCGAGTTTGGGGTTCTTTTTGACTTGTTTTTTGTTTCGGTCATGCCTACGGTATGCGGAAGTTCCTGGGCCCAGGACTGACCTCCTGCAAGCCATGTTGGATCATTAACCCACTGCGCCACAAGGGAACTCCTGAGAGTTTTTTTTTTTTTGCAATTCAAAAATTTTGCTAGACTATGTCACCTCCCCCTCCCCACCAACTCCTGCACTGAGTTTCTTTGTCCAGTTGTTCCAGAGTGTCTTTTTCCAGTTTTTCTGAATAATTGTAGAAAGAAAGTATGGGGACTGAGAAGGGGACCGCTGTAGAATAACCAGAGGAGAGGGCCAGATCTTATTTTTATTTTATTTTTTTTGCCGCACCTCTGGCATGAAGAAGTTCCCAGGCCAGGTATCAAACCTGCACCACAGCAGCGACAACACTGGATCCTTAACCTGCTGAGCCACCAGGGAACTCTCACAGTCAATTTTAGAACAATTTCATCACCTCAAAAAGCAAACCCTGGGCTCTTGCCCCCAGCCGCATCCGTAAGCAACCACTAACCTTCTTTCTGTCTCTATAGATTTGCCTAGTTGGGACATTTATATAAATTATATCATATAAGGTGCCGTCTTTGTGTTCGACTGCTTTCCTTTCACATCATGTTTTCAAGAGTTTGAGGTCGTGGCGCTTATCCGCACTTTGGTCCATTTTGGGCCAAATAACATTCCACTACATGAGTATCACATTTTATTTATCCACTCATCGGTTGATAGATATTTGGGTTGTTTCTACCTTTTGGCTGTTACGAGCGACGCTCATATAAGCCTGCGTGAAAAAGTTTTAGTAGGCTGACGTTTTCCTTGCTCTTTCATCGACAGACACCCAGGAATGGGATTTCTGAATTAACCCTTCGAGGAGTTAGCACGCTGCTTTCCAGCATAGCTGCACCCTTCCTCCCGTGAAGCCACTCTGCCCTTTCCCTTCCTTGAATACGCGGGGGCCGGTTCCTTCTGTCGTTGTATCAGCTCACTGTCACCTCTTCACAGAGACTGCGCCTCACCCTGCCCTTCCCATTACCCTGCTTTCTTTTCCTTTTGTCTTTTTAGGGCTGCACCTGCTGCCTATGGCAGTTCCCAGGCTAAGGGGCGAATCGAGCTGTAGCCACCAGCCTAAGCCACAGCCACAGCAATGCAGGATCCAAGCCGTGTCCGGGACCTACACCACAGTTCACGGCAACGCCGGATCCTCAACCCACTGAGTGAGGCCAGGGATCCAACCCACATCCTCATGGATGCCAGTTGGGTTTGTTAACCGTTGAGCCATGACAGGAACTCCAAGGTCTCTATTTATGTTAGAATTCAACTTTGAATGTTCTATAACCCCAAAGATCATTTTCCTTCCCTTAGCACTAGGGGGAAAAAAATAGGCACAGGAAATTCTGATGAATTTTTGCTCCTAAAGTGGGAGACCATAAGAATTGAAAGGAAATTGAACTATAATAAAACTGTAGGAGGAAAGAGCAGTAGAAGTCTGGCTTGTAAATTAGACTCCACAGCATAGGAACGCATTCTTCATGCTGTCACTTAACTTACTTAGTGCTAAATTATTCCCACAGAGTAACCGAACCCAGTCTGTGTTCAGTGTAAGAAAACTTTCCAAATTTGCCCGGC
The DNA here is from genome assembly GCA_004024745.2 of Catagonus wagneri. NCBI lineage: Eukaryota > Metazoa > Chordata > Mammalia > Artiodactyla > Tayassuidae > Catagonus > Catagonus wagneri. The sequence goes on from PVHT021183524.1 coordinate 29,736,651, forward strand.
CGCTTTTAGGGTTAAGAGCCATCTTTCCTCTGACGGCGTTCCTTGCAGAGATGCGATCTGTGAAATCGTGGTGGGGCCTTTATTAGTGTCCTCGTGGCGAGCACACTGGGCTGTGGCCTGATGACTCACTGTGTGTGACAAACCCGACCTCCGTCCAGGAACCCAGCCATGTCCGTAAATGCAGGAGCTCCAACACCAGATGTCAAAAAAGTCAGTGTTTATTTGGGACAGGAACTATGTCATCGAGTGATTAACTCCTAGAAGCCAGAGTGAAACTTTTGAGTCATCTGAATTTCTTTTAAAGCGGCGTCTCGTGTCTTTACTTCATGGTCGGAATTATGTGCCCGACACTTGGGTTTTCAAAGAGAAAACAACACAGACACCTGTCTTTCACATCACGGATTTCCTTTTTGGAGTTCCCGTTGTGGCTCACTGGGTTAAGGGCCCGGTGTTGCCTCTGTGAGGATGCAGGTTTGATCCCCGGCCTCGCTCAGTGGGTTAAGGATCCAGCATTGCCGCAAGCTTTGGAGTAGGTCACAGATGTGCTCAGATCCCGTGTGGCTGTGGTTGTGGCGTAGGTTGCAGCTGCAGCGCTGATTCAGTCCCTAGCCCAGGAACTTGCGTATGCTGCAGGTGTAGCCATTTAAAAAAAACTTCTTTTTTATGGTTTGTAAAATTAGCCTGGGAAATTCATTCTTCATAATTTCCTTCTTTGAGAGGAGCTTTTGAACCTTATCAAGATTGTACCTTGGTGACTCTGTTCAGATATGTACTCCTGGAGGCAGGGAGCAGCCTGTCCACGTAGAAGGAAGCTGGGGACCACACCCACATGGCCTAGTAACACGAACAGTGTAAGCTGGTTATAAGAAAAGTTTCTTTCAAGGAATTTGGCCCCCCAGATCTTTAGAAGGAGAGCAAAAGGTGGCCGTGTCCTTCCACTGTACATGAGTCACAGGATATCTCAGTGACTTGGCACACACCGGGCCGAGAGGCACGAGCAAGCTCGCTCGGTTGGCTTGGTGGGTTACAGCTGGATGCTAACAGGACCCAAGGATGCCCTGTCTGGTTCCTCTTAGGGAAGATTGCCGGGTTCAGGGGGAGAGAGTCTAACCCAAAGCCACAAGCATTGCCCTTGGCCATTCGCCCAAACCCAGACCACTCAAGATTTTGTTTCACAACTACATTCTTGGTTCCATAGAAGGAGGTAACATCAACAGCTTGTAGAAATCACTTTCTTTTTATATCTTCATTTTTGGCCGCTTTGTGTCATATGGAGTTCCTGGGCTGGGGATCTGATCCAAGCCGCAGTTGTGACCTAAGCCGCAGTGCAGCAACGCCAGATCCTTAACCGACTGTGCCGGGCTGGGGATCAAACCTGCATCCCAGCGCTTCCAAGACGCCACCGATCCCGTTGCAGCGGAACTCCTAGAAGTCGCTTTCCAAATGCTACTTGCTGGTTTGTCTAAGTTCCAAGTTTATTTCTAGAGAGAAATATGTCTTCATGTGGATGAAGGCGTTTTAATAGCTACATAATGGGAAAATAATGCAGATTATACAAGACATATTTAAACAGTCGTTAGCCTGTTTATTTAATGTACACAGAGGATGTGTTTGGGCCCAGGTTCTAAGAATACAAAAGCCAGAAAGATATCATTCATTCCCTCCAAAAACGTGTAATGCAATTAATACCCAGTATGAGTTATTTAGAAGGCGGTGGGAGAAAAACACAGGGGGAGAAAAACAGCAATATGGGGTCACGTGAAATTCAAATATTCACACAAAGTTCTAAAGCTAAACTTTTTATTTTTTCCTTCTCATTAAGAATATTAAACCTGGGAGCTCCAGAGTTGCCATGAGCTGTGGTGTGGGTCGCAGACATGGCTCGGATCTGGCATTGCTGTGGCTGTGGTGTAGGCAAGTGAATGAAGCTCCAATTCAATCCTTAGCCTGGGAACTTCCACATGCCACACCTGTGGCCCTAAAAAGAGAGAAAAAAAAGGAATATTAAAACTGTTTCTCTTGCTGAAAGCTTTATTTCTAACAAATGTAATATGTGCCATAATAACATACAAAAATTAATTTAGGTACTTAAAAAAATAAATCTGAGCATCCTATTTGAGAATATAGTTCTGATAATTCCTGTTGTCGCTCAGTGGGTTAAGAATCCGACATAGCCTCCATGAGGATGCGGGTTTGATCTCTGGCCTCACTCAGTGGGCTCAGGATCTGGCGTTGCCATGAGCTGTGGCTTAGTTCGCAGATGCGCCTTGGATCTGGTGTTGCTGTGGCTGGGGTGTAGAACAGCAGCTATAGCCCCGATTAAAAAAGAAAAAAAAAGAATATAGTTCTGAGGAGTAATAATTTTCATTAGTTTTTCATTCTTACATATTCATTATGGAAAATTTAGAATATATAAACCCAAAAGGAGAAAATAAAAATTATCCATGATCCTGTCGCTCAGATATAACCAGATGCCACTCAGATATACGTTTCGGAAGATGCCTTCTAGGCTTTTAATCATATAACAATAATATAACATTTACTGTGTATATAATAATAATTAACATCTTAGCATGCTGCTAAGCCTATCTCATGCAGCATCTCATTTAATAAGTGGACTCAGCCTTTGCATGTGTTTTAAGGCAATTTTTTATTTTTTGCTCTTTTTTAGGGCCACACCCAAGACATATGGAGGTTCCCAGGCTAGGGGCTGAATTGGAGCTGTAGCTGCCGGCCTACACCACAGCCACAACAACGCAGGATTCAAGCCATGTCTGCGACCTACATCACAGCTCATGGCAACACCAGATCCTTAACCCACTGAGCAAGGCCAGGGATCAAACCTGCATCCTCATGGATACTAGTCGGATTCATTAACCGCTGAGCTATGACAGGAACTCCAAGGCAATTTTTAATTTAATATGTTGTTTGATACTTTCCTTTTCACTAAATATTCTACTAAGGCATCGTTTTAAATGACCGCGTAGTGTTTTAACATATGATGTTTTTAACATGGATATATTGAATCAAATGTTTACTTTTTTTAATTTTTTTGCTATTATAATAAATGCTAGTGACGAGCATATTGTTTATAACAAACAAAACAGAACAAAATGCAGCAAGCAGAAAATATTTTGTAACCTTCAAAATTATTTCCATAAGATGAATTCTTAGAAATAGTTCTGAAAACAACATAGAGAACAGATTTGTGGTTGCCAAGGAGGGGGTGGCGTGGGGGAGGGGAAGACTGGGAGTTTGGGATTAGCAGGTGCACACTAGTGTATACAAGACAGATAAAAAAAACACGGTCCTACTGTGTACAGCACAGGGGGCTATATTTAACATCCTGTGATAAGCCGTAATGGAAAAGACTGAAAAGCGATGTATATGTGTCACTGACTCGCTTTGCTGTTCAGCAGAAATTAATACAACATTGCACATCAACTATACTTCGATAACATTTAACAAAAGAAATGGTTCTGAAAAGAAGCACTTGAACAACTTTAAGGCTATTAATAGGTATTGCCAAGAGAATATCCTTTTTTGCATCCAATGTCTGTATTTCTGAAAAATGATGATGAGCTTATGTTTTTCCATCACGTAAACAGTCTGTTAATTTAGGACATAGAGTGAGCTATGTCACTCTTCTTGGCCTGTCCCTTCAGCAGCTGCAGCTTTGGAGATGCCAGCAACTCACCAGCCTGGCAAAATCATGGGCATTCTGGCCATCATCAAAAGCAACACAAAGCACAAATGTTGGTCAGGATATAGAGGAAAGGGAACGTTTCTACACTGTTGATGGGAATGTAAATTGGTGCAGCCACTGTGGAAAACAGTATGGAAATTTCGCAAAAAAACTAAAAATAAAACTACCATGTGACCCAGCAATGCCACTCCTGGGTATATATCCAAAAAAGCAAAAACACTAGTTTGAAAAGATATAGGTACCCCAATAGTCACAGCAGCATTATTTATAGTTCTGAAGAAATGGAAGCAACCTAAGAGTCTGCCAACAGATGAATGGATAAAGAAGATGTGGTATATATATGCAATGGAATACTACTCGGTCGTAAAAAAGAATGAAATCTTGCTATGTGCAGCGACCTCAATGGACTTGGAGGGCATTGCGCTAAGTGAAATAAGTCAGACCTATGAAAACAGATGCTGTATGATATCACTTATACGTGGAATCTAAAAAATACAACAAACTAGTGAATATAACAAAATAGAAGCAGACCCGCAGATATAGAGGACAAACTACTGGTTAGCGGTGGGGACGGGTGAGAAGGGGGATTACAGGGATGGGAGGGGGAAGGTACAATTTATTGGGTGTGGGACAGGCTCAAGGATGTATTATACAACATGCGGAATACAGCCAATATTTTACAATAACTGCTAATGGAAAGTAGTCTTTTAAAGTTGTATAAAAAATTAGGAGTTCCCTTTGTGGCGCAGTGGTAACGAATCCAACTAGGAACCATGAGGTTGCGGGTTCGACCCCTGGCCTTGCTCAGTGGGTTAATGATCCAGCGTTGCAGTGAGCTGTGGTGTAGGTCACAGACACGACTCTGATCCCACGTTGCTGTGGCTGTGGCGTGGACTAGCAGCTGTAGTTCTGACTGGACCCCTAGCCTGGGAACCTCCATATGCCACAAGTGTGGCTCTAAAAAGAAAAAAAAAATAAAGTTGTATAAAAAATTAAAAATTAAAAATATCGGAATTCCCGTCGTGGCTCAGTGGTTAACGAATCCGACCAGGAACCATGAGGTTGTGGGTTCGATCCCTGGCCTTGCTCAGTGGGTTAAGGATCCGGCGTTGCCGTGAGCTGTGGTGTAGGTCACAGACGCGGCTCAGATCCCGCGTTGCTGTGGCTGTGGCGAAGGCCGGCGGCTACAGCTCCTGTTAGACCCCTAGCCTGGGAACCTCCATATGCCATGGGTGTGGCCCTAGATAAGGCAAAAAGAAAAAAAAAATTTTTTTAAAATCATGGAGATTTTATTGGGCTCATGGTACCTACTTATAGCACTGGGGGAGGCAATGAAATCGCCTTTCCTTCAATTCAAAGAAATGAATTTTACTAGGTTGGTATAAATTCAAACACCTAAGGTAAGTTGTTATAGGTTAAAACATACGCGGCAGCATTTTCCCCGTAGACCCTTCTATTGCCATCTTCCGGGCCGTCAGCCTCCTAAGATTCGTGGCTGCAGCGAGATGATGCACGATTAGCAGTCAGGAAGCCCCCCTTTCTGATCTGTGACCATTTCGGTCTATACGGGGCGCGTATGGACCACGTGCCCTGGCAGCCTCTCGAATCCCTGCCATCAGCGTGATCGCGGGAAGTGCTGCTTGAGGACTAACCACACAGTCGCCCATGAGTCCAACCCCAGCCTCCTGAGCCCCAGGCTGTGAGAGTTCTAAGGAGAAAGGGCTCTAACATTCACATAGCTCCTCTAAAACTCACGTCATTCCTCACAGAGGGTGGGGGGCTGTCGATCATGGCGCTGGGGAAAGCCAGTGGCTTGATGTCCTGGTCATAATTTCATTGTGGTGACAGTCGCCAAACCAAAAACGAGCCCCGGAGAAGCGGGTAACTGTGATGGAAGCGTTTCCTCTTAAGCTCGCAAAACCTGTCCATTTAGCTGGAGTTGTCTTCCTTGCAGCATCTGCCATCTCCTGGGCCGTCAGCATATCCTCAGAGTTGTGGGTGGCGTGAGATGACATCATCTGCTTCCAGCAGCTTATAGTAATTTCCACTCCCAGCCCCGCTCAGAGGTCGCGATTATTGCAGTAAATGGGCTCTGAGCCTGCAGAGGAGAGCACCGCCCTTCTTTTCCATTCTCCTCTCTTGCGGGATGACAATTGCGCTGTCACCAGCGTTACGTCAGGCCATCTCCCCTGGAATGACATCATCTAAGCGTGTGAGCACAGCTGTGGAAACAAAACATATTTGACTGGGAGCTTTGTAAATCCTCAAGGCACTTATTAATTCGTTTGCCTTTTTAAAGTTATATCAAAAATGTAAGAGGCGTGCCTGCCTAAGGGAGGCAGGAGCGAGAGTCAGGAGCTCAGAAACGGAGAGATCGGGCCTGGGTGCAGCGACTGGGTCCCGCCGATGGCGTTCCTGTCGTGGGCTTTGCACGGCAGCAAGGGTTCCACAGAGATGGGGGCAGGCGGTCCCAAACAGCCAGTCAAAAGCACCTACTTGCCGTGGAAATTCACGCTCAGACCATCACTGATTATTTCACATTCTGAAGACAACATCCACCCCGCTGCTACTGAAATCTGGAAAGGTGAGAACCCTTCACAACTCGTGACCCCAAATCTGGAGGCGCAACATTAGATAAAAGCACAGCGAATGTGCGGTGGTGGATTTGGACACCTGGCAGTGCCAGTGAAAGATTCCTAACGTTGGAAAGAAGCTTCAGCCCACATGGCGTGATGTCAAGGGATGGGAGAGGATTCGAGATGGCTGAGTGTGAGTCGAAATGGGAGGCAAAGCGAAGGTCACGTTCTTTATTCCGCAAATGGCAAGAACTGTCCAGCCTGCAGACACCGCCTACTCCTGTGGCCACCAGCAGTGACTTCAGCCATAGCGTTAGTGAGTCCAAGCTCACACTGCTCCCATCAGGCCAGTGAATCCAGACACGAGATGCTGGGACGAGGTATGGCGACTTTATTGGGAAAACCAGCAGATGGAGAAGACGGCGGACTCAGGTCCCAAAGAAACATCACGCCTCGGTTTGGATGCTAGTTTCCTTTACAGAACAAAGAAGTGGAAGGGAAGGAGGCAAAGTGAAAGGCCATCGGATGTTGTAAATATTTTCCAGTTCCAGCCGGACTCCAGAGGGGCTGTGTTGATTTCTTCCTTCCTGGGGCCGAGCACAGGTGGGTCTGGCGAGGATATTCCCTGTGAACTTAAACAAAGGTCTTTCAGCTTAATGCTCAAGCATAGGAGTCAGACTTCCTAGAGGTGGGCCATCACGGATACGTTAATTTAAAGACAACATCCCCTTAGTGATTAACTCATAGCAAAAGTTATAGAATGCAGGAGTTCCCTTCGTGGCTCAGTGGTTAACGAATCCGACTAGGAACCATGAAGTTGCGGGTTCGATCCCTGGCCTTGCTCAGTGGGTTAAGGATCTGGCGTTGCTGTGAGTTGTGGTGTAGGTTGCAGACACAGCTCGGATCCCGCGTTGCTGTGGCTGTGGTGTAGGCCGGTGTCTACAGCTGCTTTTAGACCCCTAGCCTGGGAACCTCCATATGCCACGGGTGTGGCTCTAGATAAAGGCAAAAAGACAAAAAAAAAGTTATAGAATACAAAGGTTATAGTGAAAGCAACAGATTCAGTATGGAGTCTGATTTGCTTTTCTCAGAGGGCCCCTCCTGAGAACCCTGGACCTGCCTATAGAGTCGCAAACCCGGAGGGCTGTGTACAGCCCGGGGCTGCAAGCTGTCCCCTCTTCCCAGACAGCGGGGACTGGAGCTGGAGCTTTTCTTAGCAACTTTGCTTGGCTTGCTGATCATTGTTCTCGTATGTTGCTGTGTTAAAAAAAAAACACAGAGAGGAGTTCCCTTGTGGCTCAGCGGGTTATGGAACTGGCATTGTTACCGCTGCGGCTCAGGTCACAGCTATGGTGAGGGTGTGATCCCCAACCCCAGGATTTCTGCATGCCGCAGGCACAGCCAAACGAAACAAAACAAAACAAAACACAAACAAAGCACAGAGAGGAAGGAAATAAGAAGGGGTTGAACATGATATTGGAGGAGAGATGCCACCTTTAAAGAGCGGTAAACCCGCGGGCAGAAGCCTCCCGGTCAGCCGTCACCATCCCGGGGACGCGGGGCTCCCTCCGAAGCGGGAGGAAGTTCTGAGGGTCATTCTCGCCAAGTGAAGGGAAGGCCTGGATCGTGGGTGACTTTGCCCGAGTCGCCACCACCAAGTATCACAGACCGAGTGGCTTACGTGACTGAAATGTGTTTTCTGAAAATTCCGGAGGCTGGACGTTCAAGATCAGGGTGCCAGCAGGGCTAGCGTCTTCCAAGGCGTCTCTCCTTGGCGTGCAGGTGGCTGTCTTCTCCCCGTGTCCTCACGTGGTCTGACCTCCACACGTGTCTGTCCTGATCTCTTCTTCAAAGGACACCAGTGAGGCCGGGGCCCACCCCCGTGACCTCATCTAACTTAATTACTTCTTGAAAGTTCTCATGAGCTTAAATACTGTCACATCCCAAGGTACTGGGCATTGGGGCTTGGACATATGAAGAGACGTGCCAAGCCAGGAAGGGATACCGGTCAGCGCACAGATAACAAACAGCTCCCTCAGAGTCTGTGTCTCCGTCCCAGCTAAACTCAGACACACTTACTGGCCGGACCGGATGACACTGCCACGTTGCAGAGGAAGACCCTTCAAGGGCCTCCAAGATGGCCCCATTCGGACTTGGCTTTAGGGTCAAGTCCTGTCAAGAGTTTTGTTTTTTTCTTTGTCAGAAGTTCCTGTTGTGGCTCAGCAGTAACGAGCCCAGCGAGTATCCATGAGGATGTGGGTTCGATCCCTGGCCTCACTCACTGGGTTAAGGATCCAGCCTTGCCGTGAGCTGTGGTGTAGGTCGTAGACCCGGATCGGATCCTGAGACCATGCCTACTCCGTGGCCACCAGCACGGAGTTGCTGTGGCTGTGGTGTAGGCCAGAGCTGCAGCTCTGATTCAGCCCCTAGCCTGGGAACTTCCATATGCTGTGCGTGTGGCCCTTAAAAGCAAAAAAAAATTAAAAAAAAAAAGCTATTGTCTTAAGCAGGGACCAAGTTCAGAGCAGCGGTGGAAAACATTTTCTTCTGGGGAAAGACTGCATTTCTTCCTTTGCTTCTTCCAAAAGAACTTTCCAGGGTGTTGGGCATTTCTTAAAAATCCATATGAGGTCGCTGTTATTGTGTCTGTTTTGCAGACAAAACACTTTGCCAGGAAGTCTCTGGCAGACACAGCCCCGTAACTCAGAAATTCCAGCCCCCGAGTCTCCACGACAGATGTAACTAGCGTGCCCTTGGGAGCCATCTGTCTGCACGCAGCCGGGCGCCACCCCGAGATGCCCGGGTGTCTGCCTTGATGGGAGAGAGAGGATGCTGCTGTGCAGGTTGGGATCTGGCTGCAAGAACAGGAACAGCGCCATCTGTTTATGCAGAATGCAAAGGGGGTGTTAATGGGGCAGAAAAGTTACAGCGACATCACCGGGGTCTGCCCATCGTTAAATGCATTTGGTTTATTTTATATTATGTCTGACCCACGTGTGTGAGGCTGTGGATTCTTCCGTGTTTATTCTACTAATAGAACATTGAGCAAGGAGGCACCACTGACTAAAGACTCGATAATCAAGACCTAGCGTTTGATGTTGCTCAGAAGGTTCATGGGTCTCTTAGTGTTTGTGAACATGGACACCCAAGACCTGATTGTGTTGCCTTAATGGAATCAGTTATTAAAGCATCTTAAATTTAGTCTTCTCTGCACACGTGGATTTTAAACAAGAGAAAGCAAAAAAAAAAAAAAAAGAAGAAGAAGATAATGACATATCCAGAAGAAATTAAATTTGGTCTGAAATTCTTTAAAAGGCGATTTTTATTTCTCTGGAGATGTAATTGTATTTAAAATTTGAAAAGAAGTAAAGGAGATGAAAATGTCCTCATGTATATATTTGTAAAACCTTTCTCAAGGTTTTCCATGAGGGTCTCTGTTTATAAACAAATTCAAAATTAATTTCATTGCCGTTAAGTGCCAGAAATTTTGACTCTGAGGGAATCTGGAGCTGCTTATTAAATGAAATATACCGAACGAGGCATCATTCTTTGAAATTAAGAGGAATAAATTGATGCTTCTTTAGGCACTTGAACACATTAGCACCGAGAAGTGTGTTTTCTTTTTTTACAGATGTGCTCTAATTCACTCTGAATTGGTGTACATATGGTAAGCGTTACAATATTTCTAAATCAGCTACTTATTAAATAAAACACGATAAAGTCTAAGAAATCTCTCACTGGAGAGTGAGGGCATTAATTTTCACTCGAACTTCTCACTTCAAAGCAGCCAAGTTCATGAATAGATTCTCACTGATCACGCAGGCAACCACTAATTCATAGTCCATTTTATCTACGCAGAAAGGGAACCGCGGTTCTAAGTTTTCAAGTTTAGAACGTGCTATTTAGGAAAGCCATGTTGTTGTAAAGCAAATAAGGGGAAGGAAGCTCTGCTATGACCCCCACATCTGAAATAGTTGTGCTTTGGAGTTCCTGTTGTGGCTCAGCCATATTGAACCTGACCGGATCCGTGAGGATGTGGGTTCGATCCCTGGCCTCGCTCTGTGGGTTAAGGAGCCAGCATTGCCGTGAGCTGTGGTGTGGGTCTCAGACATGGCTTGGATCCGGAGTTGCTGTGGCTGTGGTGTAGGCGGGCAACTGTAATCCTGATTCATCCCCTCACCTGGGAACCTCCATATGCAGCACATGTGGCCCTAAAAATCAAAAGAATAAAATAAAATAAATAATTAAGCTTTTATTAAAAAAAGAGTTCCAGGAGTCCCCATTGTGGCTCAGTGGTAACAAACCAGACTAGTATCCATAAGGATTTGGGTTTGATCCCTGGCCTTGCTCAGTGGGTTAAGGAATGGCTTTGCCATCAGCTGCCGTGTAGGTCGCAGATGGGGCTCAGATCCCACATTGCTGTAGCTGTGGCTGTGGTGTAGGCCGGCAGCCGCAGCTCCAATTCAACCCCTAGCCTGGGAGCTTCCATATGCCGTGGGTACAGCCCTAAAAGAATGGAATGGAATGGAATGGAATGGAATGGAATGGAATGGAATGGAATGGAATGGAAAGGAAAGGGGAATAGGAATTCTAGTTGAATTCTTCTTGCCCATGTGTATGGTCCTAGCATCTATTTCTCCTGAGCTCTGCCATAGACGAGTCAGAGTTATGCCCCATGTTTCCTTGGAAGGGCCCGACTTTCCTTAGATTTAAGGATACTCGATTGTCCTGTGGCCTCAGCTCTCTAATAAGTTCATGAAAATTAAAAGGTTGCAGTTTTTCTGGATTTTTTTTTCCTGTTGTTAGAGTGAGGAAATGCTTTTTCCTTCTTTCCACGTCCAAGGTGGAACCAGGCACGGTTTGAAATGCTTTACATGTAGTAACTCATCGCTTCCTTACAGCAAATCTATAAGGTCAATGTTATCCTAGTTCCCACTGAACAGATGAAGAAACTTAAGCATAGGACGTTTTAATCACCCAAAGTTACGAAGCCACAAGTGCTAGAGCTGAGATTCAAAGTTAGGCAGTCTGGGAATTCCTGTCATGGCTCAGTGGTTAACGAATCCGACTAGGAGCCATGAGGTTGCGGGTTTGATCCCTGGCCTTGCTCAGTGGGTTAAGGATCCGGCATTGCCGTGAGCTGTGGTGTAGGTTGCAGATGCGGTTCGGATCCTGCGTTACTGTGGCTGTGGCTATGGCTGTGGCTATGGCTGTGGCTGTGGCGAAGGCCGGCAGCTGTAGCTCCTGTTAGACCCCTAGCCTGGGAACCTCCATATGCCACAAGTGCGGCCCTAGAAAAGGCAAAAAGACAAAAAAAAGAAAACACCTCTTAACTTCCCGGGAACTCCGGCTCCCTTGGCGGTCCGCTGAATGTCTGTGCTCAAAGGGCCTGCAACACCCCTCTCTGGGGCACCAAAGGCGGAGACGCTGATCCCAGTGCTTCCCAGGGCATCAGCTCTGTGCTGGGACACAGCCAATGACAGTTCGCAGCCAGCGCTGGGAGCCACTGGGGGAGGTCCACCGTTTCCTTGGACTCTAAATTTGGAATAGGGTCCCGGGATTCAGGCAGCCCCAAGAGCTGGCCTCTGAGCACCTTGAGGGCAGCATGTCCCCGCGCTCACATGTAAGGTCACAGACCACGGCCAAGGCCGTCAGTGCCAGCCAGAGAAAAGAGGAGCCACTTGGTGAGTGGCTTGTGTCCTGGATGCTGACGGCAAGCTTCTCATCAGCCTGCTGGCCCGGTTCCCGGGGAATCGGTGGGAGAAGAGCCGTCGTAACAGCATCCGGCCGACAAGGAGCTGGAGAAGGATAGGAGAGGAGTAGAAAACAGGCGGGTGACCGACTCCATGACCAGAGGAGCGATGGAGCCAGAAGTCCACGGACATCAAGAGAGAGCGTGGTTCCTTCGGCTTCGGGGTCACCACCCAGTCAACAGGGGACTCCTGATTTCTCCCCTGACAGGGAGCCCACATGGATGTGGATTCTATTATTAGAATGTCTCTTCTTGGGCTTCTTCATTCTCGAAGAAGAGGTGGGCAGTGTGGCCCCAGGAAGTTGCGTGGGTAGCAAGTAAAAACCAACTTTCCGTTAGCCATTTAAAAACACTAAAAACGGGAGTTCCCGTGTGGCTCAGCAGGTTAAGCATCGAGCACTATCACTGCAGCGCCTCGGGTCGCTGCTGTGCTGTGCTGTGTGTTCAATCCCTGGTCTGGGAACTTCCACGTGCCACAGGCGCTGCAAAAACAAAAACAAAAAAAACCCCAAAACTAAACTGAAAATAACTCCACTCTCCTGAGTGACAGCTGGGGAATTGCTTCGGTTTTTTCCTTTGGACTTTCTCTGTTGAGAGCAACCCTCCAGCCTTGCCCTCTTCCCAACCATCACATTTGAAGAGTCACAAAAGCTCGTTGAGTAAAACATGGTTTCTCTTCTTTAGATGCATCTTCCAGAATGTTCTGACCAACTGTTACAACAACAGGATGTAAACACTTTCGGTACCTGCCTAAAAGTAGCATTTGTAGCCCAATAATAACTCAGAATGCACCTGTGAGAGGGGTTCAAATGGGGGCATTTTGGTTTCCATGGCAATAGAGCGATCTGTGGGGTCCTCTTCCCAAAGTGGAAAAACATCGGGGTTCATTTCATTTGCAGGGGGTGGAAAACAAAAGCTATGGTCCCCCCAGCCCCTCCATCCCTTCTCCTCGCCCCACAGCCGCCTCCATCCCTCCCCTCAGCCCCCTCC
>PVHT021183524.1:29750674-29774395 GCA_004024745.2 Catagonus wagneri
CTCAGCAGCTCTACCTCCCACTGGAGTTCTCCCGTGCTCACTGGGACCACAGCTTGGCCCCACGCTTCTGGGGCTGCTGTGAGGACCAGGGTACAGCGCCTGGAAGACTGTGGATTTACAAGACAGCGGCGATGCAGCCGCACCGTTGGTGGCGGTAACACAGACCCACAGGCCCACCATCTTATTTTTTGGGGACAAGGCTTTGACGGTGACGGTTCTTTCTCACAGAAGCCATCATCCGAGGGAAAAGAAATGTGACTCTCATGCATTCATTCAACAAACATGAATTAAGTGCCTGCATCAGGCATGTTCATATCCCACAGAAACTCGAGGGGAAGTCTGACATTACACACAAAATTACTGAAACACCTAATTACCGTTCTGTTCAGGGGTCCGGAGAGGAAGGACAGGCACGCTGAGAGCGTAGTGGAGGGGGTGCCGACCCTGCGGAGGGTCAGCAGAGTCTCCCCTGAGAGAATTGCATTTACTTGGTTGCCATAAAATTCAATTTCAGAGTTCCCTGTGTGGCTCAGTGGTAACGAACCCCACTGGTATCTGTGAGGATGTGGGTTCAACCTCTGGCCTCTCTCGGTGGGTTAAGGATCCGGCGTTGCTGTGAGCTGCTGTGCAGGCTGTACATGAGGCTCGGCTCTGGCGTTGCTGTGGCTGTGGAGCAGGCTGGCAGTCGCCACTCTGATTCATTCCCTAGCCTGGGAACCTCCATATACCACAGATGAGACTGTAAAAATAATTAATTAATAAATGAATTTAAAAATCCACTTCTTGGAGTTCCCATCGGTTAACAAATCCTACTAGGAACCATGAGGTTGCGGGTTCGATCCCTGGCCTTGCTCAGCGGGTTAAGGATCTGGCGTTGCCGTGAGCTGTGGTGTAGGTTGCAGACACGGCTGGGATCCCGCGTTGCTGTGGCTGTGGTGTAGGCCGTTGGCTACAGCTCCGATTCGACCCCTAGCCTGGGAACCTCCATATACCACGGGTGCAGCCCTAAAAAGCAAAAAAAAAAAAAAAAAAAAAAATCCATTTGTCTCTTTTAGGCTTTCTTGAGCCCGAAGGCAGGCTCAGAGGCGGGGATGTAAGCCGGGCATTCCTGGCTGCCACCTTCTGCTCCAGGATGGATATCTCCTATGAGCCCTGCGAGTTCAAAGGATGGTGATCGGCTCTGGGGCAGGGGTGTTGGTGGATCATGGAAGAAAGGCAGGCCTGGGACTGGAGTCATTCTAGGCAAAGGGAGCGGCTTGAAGTGTGTTTGGAAAAGAGTAAGCCATGTGGTTTCAGTGGAGCCTGGGAGAGAGAGAAGCAGAAAGGTGGGCTCTCGGACACGGCACTTCCGTGTCTGCCACGTGCCAGGCCCGTGGGTGGTGGAGAGGGAGTGGGGAGCGTGGCAGGTCCGGCTCTCCTCCGGGGGGCTTACCGATGCAGAGGAGGGCCAGCTCGTACATAGATCTGTCACAAGACGACGGTTGGCTGTGAAAGGGCCACGAAGATACTGAGCTATGCGGCAATGGAGTTCCCGCTGTGGTGCAAAGGGATGGGCGGCATCTTGGGAGTGCTGGGACACAGGTTCGATCCCCAGCCGGGCACAGCGGGTTAAGGATCTGGTGTTGCTACAGCTGCAGCTCAGGTCACAACTGCGGTTCGAATCTGATCTTTGCCCCAAGAGGAGGCCCAAAATAAATACGTAAATAAAAAATAAAAATAGACCGTCAGCGACAGAAAAGTGCAGTGGGGGGGGGCAGGTCCAGAGGGCTCACGGGAAGGATGAGAGAGGGAGCAAGCCCTGCGGAGTGGGCGCGGGACATGCCGGACGGGATTAGGGATAATTCACGGGCTAGAATCCAGGGCAGCCGAGGGCATGGGTTGGGGGCGGGCCGGCAGCCTTCCTGAAGGCCGTGGAGGAAAGCCGAGGCAAAGGGCTGGGATCTCGTTCTAAAATGAAAGGAAGCCGCTGAAGGGAGTTAAGTGAGAGAGTGTTGGGTTCAGCGGTAGCCGCTGTGTGGGTGGATTGGAAGGACCTTGAACTTAAAGGCTGGGAGACTCTGGTAGACGAGGTGAGTGTCTTGGGCTGGTGGGAAGGGGGCAGTGGACTGGAGCTGTGTTTTGGAAACGGAAGTGACCCAGCCCACTGCTGTGATGTTGAGGGTGAGACCCACGCTAGGAAAAGGGGAGCTAAGTGAGCAACCTGGGTTTCTGGCTCGAACCAACAGTAGGGACGTATAATTTTTTTTTTCTTAATTATTGGAGTAGAGTTGACTTACAATGTTGTGTTAATTTCAGGTGTACAACAAAGTGAATCAGTTACACACAGAGGCATACCCGCTCCTTTTCAGATTATTTTCCTATATAGGTGATCACCCATTACTGAGTCGATTTCCCTGTGGCTACAGTAGGTCCTTGTTATTTATTTTATATACAGCAGTGCATATATGTGGTTTTTTGGTTTTGTTTTATTTTGCTTTTTAGGGCCACACATATGGCATATGGAGGTTCCCAGGCTAGGGGTCTAACAGGAGCTGTAGCCGCCGGCCTTCGCCACAGCCACAGCAACACGGGATCTGAGCTGCATCTGCAACCTACACCACAGCTCACGGCAACGCCAGATCCCCAACCCACTGAGCGAGGCCAGGGATCGAACCTGCCACCTCATGGTTCCTAGTCGGATTCGTTTCCACTGAGCCACAACGGGAACTCCAGTAGTGCATATATGTTAATTCCAGCCTCCCAGTTTATCCCTCCTGCTAACGTTTCTCTTTAGGGAAACACCGCTGTTGGAGATGGAGAAACTGAAGGCCAGGAGGACTGAGGGAATCCTACGTGTGGGGTTTGGGCTCGGCCTGTAAGAGAGACAGGTGGTGAGATCAGATAGACAGAGCTGGGAGAAAGATCTCTGTTGATAACATAACAGTTGAATCACTAGCACGTAGAGGGCATGAGTGGAGAGGGAGGACGGGACGGGTGGCTTGGAGGCCTAGAAGCTGGCATCTAGGGCCTGGGGGGAGGGGATTGAGGAGAGGGGGGTCGGATAGGGGGCACAGCCCAGAAGTGTGGGGCCCAGAGGCAGCCAGGGCTGGTTGTACCCAAGCTGCCAGGAGGCCCCGTAGGAGGTGTGAGCGAAGTGTTCCTTGGATTTGCCAGTGTGGACGTGTCTGGTGACTTTCGTGGGTGTGGGAACCAGAGCGTCCAGGCTGAAGAATGAACACACAGTGACACGTGGATAGTTGCGGAAAGGTTTTGCCCTGAAAGAAAACTAAGGAATTGGGACGGTAGCCGGGGGGTCATGAGGTCAAGGGCTCTTTTCTGGTTTGGGTTACTTTTTATTATTGTATCTTATTTTATTTTATTATTTTATGCCACGCCTGTGGCATGGAAAGTTCCCAGGCCAGGGACTGAATCTGAGCCGTGGCAGCAAAGCCGGATCCTTTAACCCACTGTCCTGGCTGGGGATCGAACCCAAGCCTCTGCAGTGACCCGAGCCACCTTAGAGTCTTAACTCACTGCACCACAGAAGGAACTTTTCTGTTTTTAAGTTAGGAAATACTAAAGTACGCGTATCCATGGGTGGGAATGATCCAGCAGAGAGGGGGCGGTTGGTGATGAATGCTGGAGACAAAGTGGCTGGAGGCAAAAAGCCCTGAGCAGGTGAACAGCTCTGACCAAACACCACCAACCCGGAGGCATAAAACAACACACATTCCTCCTGGCATGGTCTGGAGGTCAGAAGTCCAAATCAGTGGACTAATGTCACATTTCGGGGGGGGGGGGCAAAGGTCCCCTGGAGGCTCTAAGGGACCATCCGTTTCTGGCTTTTCCTGGCTTCTGGAACTGCTTCCTTGGTGAGTCATCTCTCCATCCTCAAAGCTAGCAGGCGAGCGTCTCTAAACCAGTCTCTGCCCTGGTCACATCATCTGCTTCTCTGTAGTCAAATTTCCCTCCGCCTCTCCCGTGATTGCATGTAGGGCTTACCTACAGGTTCCAGAAAAACCTCCCCGGCTCAAGATCCTTAATTTATCAACACCTGCAAAGTCCCTCTTGTTCTGTAAGGTAACTCTCAGAGATTCCAGATTCAGGCCCTGGCTATCTGTTGGGACACCGTGCAGCTGGCACGGAGGGGCTCTGGGGCACCGTGGAGGACTGGCCTCTGCTAGGAGGGGGACATTCTTCTGGGAACCAGGGGGGAGAAGGGGAGGGAACCATGCAGCTGTGTGGATTTGGTGGTGCAAAGATGAGGGAGTTCCTGGTTTGGGCTTCAGTTTTCTGAGAAGTATGAGGTCACGTGGACAGCTGAGAGGGAGGGATGCTGAAGGGGGAAGGGAGCTGGGGTGGGGGTGGGGGTACGGAGGTCTGGAAGCATCGCACGGAGTGGACACTAAAGTACCTCTCAGGCCTGGCCGGCATCACTGCGAGAGCCGGGCCGGGCAGCAGAGGATGAGAGTCCACGAGATCGAATCAGGAGACCGGCAGACAACCGCCTGGTGGCCTGTGAGCAGGCTGGGGAGGTGGGTCGGGAGCTCAGAGGTCAGGATGAGGGGACATGGGTCGGGGGGGGGACATTGAGGGGGTGAACTGTCAGCACAAGAGGGCTTGGGCAGAGTGGGGTGGCTTTCCTTCGGATTCTGGAGACGGTGTAGTTTCAGGTGAGGCAAGTTTCTGGAGTTCTCCTCGGGGAGAGTGTCACTGAGGGACCGAGAGCTGGGTCACCCACCTGGTTGCTGGAGGTAAGGGGAATGAGGCCAGGAAAGAGGTGGCCAAGAATACTGGCAGATGGGAACCAAAGTCTCCAGTGACCCGGAAGAAGGAGGACCCCGGAAGTGGGTGGGCGACCGGAAGTGGAGGAGCGCATTCAGCCGCACCCAGGGAAGCGGAGCTGGCGGTTGGCGGGAGGAGGCAGGGGAGATGGTTTGGAAGGAGCGATGCGAGCCAGGAAGCCCTGCTCTTCTTCTTCCTGACGCTAAGGGAGTCAGGGTGCGAAAGGCAAGTGCTAACGCTCGGGAGGGCTCCCGTGTGCCCGTGTTTGTATTAAGGGAAGAAGTTGATGCCCTAAGAACGGGTGCTGATGCTTAGGTGGGATTTCCGGTGCAAGAGTTTGATGAGGTTCTGACGTGCACAGGGATGGGAGTCTGGCAAACATGCGGTTTTTGCAGAGGACCCTTGAGTGGCGGACTGAGGAATCTTGTGTTTTACTCTGTAGGGAGGGGTGGGGGAGGGTGTTGAGCAGCAAAGTATCAAGGTCAGAGTTAACTTTCCAGCCTTGGGAATGGAAGAGGCCCTTGGAAAGCTACTGCGCAGCCAGGATTAAGGGCTCATCCGGTCTGAACACTGAGAATGGCGGAAAGAAATGGTTTTAGGGGAGAAATGTGCTTGGCTTGAATTGTAGCAGAAAAGGGAAAAGAGGGAGCGAGTGGCCGAAGAGTCCTCTGTTTCAGGTGTTACTGGTTAGGAGCAAAAGGCTTGAGGGGAAATTGATAGTTTGTTAGTCAGCACAGCAGAGGTGAGTAGTGGTTGAAGCCGAGGCTGGAGCAGAGTAATGACAGGTGAGTCACTGGGCGCGTCCCCTGCAGCCGCCAGGAGTCTCAGGAGTTTCCCAGATTGAAGATAATCAAGGAAGAGCTGGAGCCCAGGAAGCAACCTAGTGGGTCTCCCTGGGCAGGGCCTAACCTTCAGTGACCACATGCAATCAGGCGTGTGCGCAGGTGTGAACTGTGAGGCACCCGATTCACACCTGAGGACCCCTGGCAGTGGTTCCACGGGGGCAATTTTTAGAACCCTGACACACCTGGGGAGTTGGGCGCCCAGTCGTTTTTTGGAGGAGGAGCCCTGCAGGATTTGTGTGAGGAGGAGAGGACGCTTTGACCTTCTCTCCTCGCCCCCGAGGTAAGGCAGGGTAGGGAACAGCCGCAAGGGTTTTTCACTTGGGAAGCGGGTTTCATCACACCTCTGAGCTCAGGCCCAGAATCCAGTTGAGGTCCGGCCAGCAATTTGAGTCATTCAGGTGCAAACCCTTCCCACTTTTGCTCAATTTCTTGAATTCTGCTGACAGCAGCTCTTTTTTCCTTTTGCCTGAAATCCCCGGTTCTTCGTGTACGTGGAGATTCACCGAGGCTGGCATTCCCTCCTCTGTGGCCTCCGGGCCTGGCCTCTCGGACCATCCAGTACTCCAGCCCTGCTCTGGGCGGAGCGGGCACAGCCTGGGTTTGGGGAGGCGCAGGGGGCCCGCAGGATTAACCCGGACGGTCCGGGAAAGTGCTGGAAGTCCGGCACGGAAAGCTCTCCAGGGCGCGAACCCACTCTCGGCGGGGTCCCGGCCGGGCGGTCCGGACGCGCGCAGACCCAGCCTCCGCGAGCAGCGGGCGCGCGCCCGGCGGGGGCGGGGGCGGGGCGGGGCGGGGGGCGGAGCCTCCGGGCCGGGGGGCGGGGCGGGAGGCGGCGGCGGGCAGCGCGGAGGGGACCGGTCGCCGCGGCGAGAGCGCGCCCAGCCCGCCGTGATGCCCTCGCGCCCCGGACGCCTCCTCCCGCCGCGACCCCGGGCCCTGGCCCCCGCCGCGCCGCCGCCGCCGCTGCTGCTGCTGCTGCTGCTGCTGCTTATGGGAGCCGGCGGCGGCGGCGGCGGCGGCGGCGGGTGCTGGGGCGCCCGGGCCCAGGAGCCGGGGGCGGCGGCGGCGGACGGGCCCCCCGCGGCCGAGGGCGAGGACGAGCAGGACCCGCACGCCAAGCACCTGTACACGGCCGACATGTTCACGCACGGCATCCAGAGCGCCGCGCACTTCGTCATGTTCTTCGCGCCCTGGTAACTGGCCGCGCCGCCCGCCTGGGGCTCCGCGGGCGCGGGTCGGGCCGGGGCCCCGCTCTGTGCGCGCGGGGGCCGCGGGGTCGCGGCCCGGGGGACTCCGGGCCGGGAGCAGGGGGGCGCGGGGGCCGGTGCGAGCCCGGCGCTCGCGGCTGACGTGGCGCCAGGCGGCCGGGGCGGAGCGGGAGGGGGCGGTCCCCGAGGGCCGAGCCGGAAAAGGCTGTCCCTCCGGCTCCCGAGGCCCCCTCCCCCGATCCGCGCACCAAGGGATCGGGGGAGGGGGTCGGGCCGCTAGGAAGCCAGGACCTGCCGGTTCCCTGTTCCTCGGCTCCAAACTTCTGCGCGGGCCACAGGCAGCGGCCTGCGGTGCTGCCCGGTCCTGGGGGCCGCGTGCCGCTCCCGGGGACCCGGCTTGGACCCTTGGACTCAAGGGCAGGTGCCCGGCCCAAGGGTTTAATTGAAACACAGAGACTCAGGAAAGCGCTATATTCCACTCTGTGCGTGGCAAAGAGCGTTCCTGCGCTCCCCCGGGAGGCGGCGAGCAGTTCCGATTCTGGGGCCCCGCCGCCGTTCCGCGTGGGGAGCTGTGCTCTCGGTAACAGGAGCCACTGACCCGGGACGCAAGGCTGACTTCTGGCACCTGCCTCTGCTCTCTTGAGGCCTGGTCGTCTGCAGAGTGTGAGATGGCAAAGTCACCACGTTGAACAGAGGTCCCTCCTGCCGTGGTTCCTGGGTGGGGGTTTTGGTGTGGGCCTCGGGGCCAACCGCAGAGACACTTGCCCTGGGAGTTGTCCTCAGAAGGCCACCCTGTCGTTCACAGGATCACAGGGCCTTCGTCCCCAGGCCCAGATGCCCCGTGTAGGGGGTCCTCACTGGCAGAGAGACAGCCAGTCTTGTAGGCTCATTGCAGAACTTGGCCTTCTTCCCCAGAGCAGACGAGGCACCTTGAGATTTGGGAAAAGGATGCAGGAAGGAATGGAGAAGATGCCCAAGAAAAACGTCCTGTTCAGAAAATGTGCTGAGAAGTTGGAGAAAACTTTTTCTCTCTGTATTCGGATTACTTGGATAAATCAGCACTTTTGGTCAGGGTCACTGTCATTTGTTAACAATGTGTCTGTGGGATACATTGTTTCAAGTTCCCCAGAACCAACTGACTTGAATTGTTAGAACTACTCCTGGTATGGAAAACACTTTATAGCATAAAATAATCGATATGGAGAATTACTTTGTGGAGGTGTATTCATTCTCAGAGTAGCTAATTCCAATTAAACTGCTTAATTGGAGTTCCCCTTATGTCACAGCAGAAACGAACCTGATTAGTATCCAGGAGATGCAGGTTTGATCCCTGGCCTCGCTCAGTGGGTTAAGGATCAGGTGTTGGCATGAGCTGTGATGTAGGTTGCAGACATGGGTTGGATCTCGCGTTGCTGTGGCTCCAGTGTAGGTCGGCAGCTGTAGCTCTAATTAGACCCCTGGCCTGGGAACTTCCATATGCTACAGGTGTGGCCCTAAAAAGAAAAAAGTTACTACTTAATTGAAGCCTACTTATGTGGAATAAATCTGCCCATGGATTTTCCCCCTTTATTTTTAAAAGAAAACTGACACGTAAACATAGCAGGTCCATGCAGTGCCAATGGAGGTTTTTTTTTTCTTCTATTTTTAAAAATTTTTTATGTCTTTTGTCTTTTTAGGGTCGCACCCTTGGCATATGAAGGTTCCCAGGTCAGTGGTCTAATCAGAGCTGCAGCTGCTGGTCTACACCATAGCTACACCAGATCCGAGCCGTGTCTTCGACCTATACCACAGCTCATGGCAACGCCAGATCCTTAACCCACTGAGCGAGGCCAGGGATCGAACTTATAACCTCATGGTTCCTAGTTGGATTCATTTCTGCTGAGCCACGATGGGAACTCCCCAATGGAGTTTTGATTTTGGAGTCTCTGTAATACTCATCAGCTAGTCCTGGACTGAGTGAGGATGAGGACTGGGTACTCGGTATTAAATATGTTCCTATTTCATTGTGTGCATTTTATAGATTTTTTTAGGTGGATGCTCCCAGAAAAAAACTTTTAAAGTTTGTATTTGCTTGCTTGGTAATAGTCTACTGGGACGTATTTAAATAGAGGTGTGTGAGTTTCCATGATGATGTTTAAAAGCAAGACTTTAAGAGGAGATTGGAGCTCTCATAGAATGCACTGGGGCTGCCCCGCATCTCTCCCATTTCAGTCTGAGGAATGTTGGGAGCCCACGGTGATTTGGGGGCAGGAACACCATGTGAAGAAAACATGGATCTGTGTGTCTTTGCTCTGAACTTGGCAGAGGTAGGGTTGTTCTCCTGCTGTCAGTTTTGGGCCAACGTCAGGTCACAGCTTCTCTGTGGCCAGTTTCTGGATCACACTGGATCCGGTGACAGTGAGGTCAAGGTTGGGGGCTGCCTCCTTGAAGGGACGAGGTTGTGGTTTGCTCTATTATGAGACCACAAACTGCCTCTGAATGCAGCTGTCTCAGAGGTTTTGCACTGTAGCCCCAAACCAGAAGTCCGACTGCACGGCTCCCATGGATCCGTCACTAAGAAATTGCCCCGCGCTTGGTACACGCCAGGCACCTGCTAGACACTGGGGTGCAGTTGTAGAAAGGCCAGTGCTTGTCTTCTTGTACCACTTATAGTTAAACATCACACGGTTTTCCCTGACCAGTATCTTCCAGAAAAGAGGCACTCGTGTGTGAGTCTTTACAAAGCAGGATTCTCTTCGGTGGCCAAGGAAGTACTGCTTAGGGCAGATTAGTTGTAGCATGAAGCACATTTCTTCATTGCTTCTCCAGATGCTTCCAGGTGAGGTTGTCTGTCAGAAAAGAAAAGAGGCAAGGAGAGTTTTTTCTCCATTTTTTTCCCCCTTTGGCCACATGTGTGGCATATGGATTGAATCTGAGCCACAGCCACGACCTGTGCTGCAGCTGTGACAACGCCCGATCCCTAACCCACTGTGTCAGGCTGGGAATTGAACCCTAGCCACTGCAGAGAGGCCAGTTCCTTAATCTGCTGTGCCACAGTGGGAACTCTGAGGCCAGGAGGTTTTTTAACACTGATTTTTATTGTGAAATTATTTTCAGAATGAGCTCAATTACAAAGTTGGGTGTTATTCAGACTTGTGGTTGCTGGGTCATGGGGGCCTGGGAGGTTAGGCTCAGTAGATGCGAAACTATTACATTTGGAGTGGATAGGCAATGAGACCTTACTGTATAGCACAGGGAACTGTACCGATAGTCACTTGTGATGGAACATGATGGAGGAGAATGTTTGAAAAAGAATATATATACACACACATTGTGACTGGGTCCCTTTGCTGAAGTTGACAGAGCATTGTAAATCAACTATAATAAAAATAATACCAAAAAAAAAAAATTCCCATTAAAAGGAGTTGGATATTCTTACAATACCTTTTTAAAAGTAAGACAGCAAGTAGTTACATCTTAGCACGACTATACACTTAGGTGAATGAAAAAACAAAAACACCTGCATGCCATAATGCTATGTGACTCTACTGGAAGCTTGAGGTCAAGTTTTCGGGGTTGGCATGTGATTCAAATGTGGTGCTCTGGACAGCTGTCAGAGCAGGCGGTGAGCCTTGCGACTCAAAATGTAGCTTTCGTGATGGGGAAAGATGCGGATGCTGTCAAGAAATGTGACAGGTAGGAGCCGTCATTCTGAGTTAACGGATTATTGTAAATGATAGGTGATTGTAAAATATTTGTGCAGCGTTAAGTAACGGACAGGGAGTATTGCGGGCATACATGTAGGCCTATTAAACATAGAAGTTGGAGGTGACCATGAGCTTTTTTTAGGCCTCTCACTGGAGAAAAGGCAGAAAGGATTTCCCTCTGAGGTTGCCTTGCCCTTGGGGAGGCTCGGTCTGTGCCAGACGAGACCTGACTGTAAAGGAGCCATGGCCATGGGAAGGGTTGAGCCGCTGCTACGGGGGGAGGGGCAAGGGAACTTTCCAGAAGAGCGTGGATCGCAGATAGCCTGGGAGTCGGCAGTGACTTCCTGGAGGAAGTGACACCCAAACTAAGGAATAGGAATCAGCCAGGTGGGTTCCGGGGGGGTGGGGAGTGCAGGTTCCCGGGCTATGCTGTGGCCCGCCGGGAAAACAGCCAGCGCTGCAGCGCGGCCGGTGGAGGGCAGCGGGGCCCAGGCCCAGGGGGAGTTTCGAGTTCACGGGCTGAGCACTGGGCGGGGGTAGGCGGGGGGAGCGGGCTTTCGCGGGCCCTGTGAGCCGTCCCTCTCTGCATGCTAGTCACCGTCACCTTGTTGCAGGTGTGGACACTGCCAGCGGCTGCAGCCTACCTGGAACGACCTGGGCGACAAGTACAACAGCATGGAGGACGCCAAGGTCTACGTGGCCAAGGTGGACTGCACGGCCGACTCGGAGGTGTGCTCCGCCCAGGGCGTGCGCGGGTACCCCACGTAAGTGACGCCGGCGCGGGCGCCCCGCATCCTCCGCGTCTGCCGGCCGCGTTCGGCCAAAGGAAGTCCAAACTCAACTGTTGGCGGCTTCTTTGTGGGTCTTCGGGGCAGGGGATTGCTGACTTGAAGCAGGCGGTCTCTGTTGTCAGAGAAGGGTTGTGTTTACACTGCGTCCGTATAGCAGATGCGCTTCTGTCCTTGGTTTGGGAAAAGCCTTAAATTCATCAGTTGGGTTTTTCTGTTTGTAAAAAAATGTGTCTGCAAGAGAAAAATGGCATTCTCTATGAGGTCCCGTGGCATTTGCTGTTGACAGGTGCATTTACACAAGGAATACCGTCTCTACCGTGAATTTTCGTCAGAATTCTTGGCTACTGTATTAATTCTTAAGCCTCCTTCCTAGAGTTATTTCCCACGTGACCAGCACAAAGGCTGTTTCTGTTGGAAAGCACAGCCCTTCTGACAAGTGATCCTACCCACCTCCTTGACAGCTAAAATAGTTTTGGGGGAGTTCCCTTGTGGCTCAGCGGGTTAGGAACCCAGCTAGTAACCATGATACAGGTTCAGTCCCTGGCCTCGCCCAGCGGGTTAAAGGATCCGGCGTTGTCAGCTGTTGCGTAGGTCATAGATGCAGCTCAGATCCCGCGTTGCTGTGGCTGTGGCATAGGACGGCAGCTGCAGCTCCAATTTGACCCCTAGCCTGGGAACTTCCATATGCATGGGTGTGGCTCTAAAAAGACAAAAAAAAAAAAGAAAGAAAGAAAAAGAAAACCCACATGGAGGTTTGTCGTCAGCAGAGGAGTTTGGGGCGCACTTGGTCCCTGAGCCCCGCGGTGCCTTCCCCCCTGCTGCCTTCATCTCACTGACAGAACGAAGTCGGGGGCCCCCGTGAGGGAAGCGGTCCTCTCTCCCTCAGCTCCCCGAACTCAGCAAGGATCTCAGACTTGGGCAGGTTAGGAAGATTTTCAATCCAACAGCACGAAGAGATTTACAAAGTTAGTTTAGCTTTGCTCAGTGCACGTCCAAGTTAGAGAAAAAAGAATCACAGGGTAGGTTTGACTGCATTTTAACTTCAGCCAAGAAATGGGAAATGGGTTCAGCAGCGCCTGGTCCTTTCTGATGTTTGGAGGGTCCACTCATTTCCATCCTGAAGCACTTGGGTGGGGGGAGGCCCTGGGAAGAGGGCAGGTGAAGAAGCCCAGGAAGCCTCCTCCAGGCCTCGGTGGGCAGTGCACACCCTTCCAGGCTGCTCGGGCCGGCAGGTGCAGTGTATCCGCGTGTGAGCGCAGGCGTGGGAGCCGCTTGACGTGTTGAACTTCACGAAGGAGCAGCCCTCCCGGACAAATCTAGTTGGACTGCAGCTTTTTGTCACAATTATAAAGGTCTAAGCCACTAGGAAGGGGACCTCAGTTCTTCACTGGAGACACATCAGGGCTGTCCTCTGCCCTTCACAGGATGTGACCTTCTGGGGAAGGCCAGGGAGCCCACTTTCGCCTGAGAGCCTTCTGCAGGTGTTGGTTTTCTCACTTGGTATGAAAGTCCATTTTAAGACCTCTGTGGGGTTAGCTATTCACACTCACAGTTTTGATTCTGCATGTAATTTTTTTTTTTTTTTTCCCTTTACAGCCGCACCTGCAGCATATGGAAGTTCCTGGGCTAGGGGTCAAGTCTGAGCTGCAGCTGAGGCCTACGCCACAGCCACAGCAACTCTGGATCTGAGCTGCATCGGCAACCTATGCCGAAGTTGTGGCGATACCGGATCTTCCACCCACGGATCAAGGCCAGGAATCAAACCCACATCTTCATAAGACTATGTCAGGTTCTTAACCTGCTGAGGCACAAGGGGAACTCCTGATTTCTGCATACCTTAACCTACATTCAGATGCTGCACACTGGGCGGCTGCCAACAAAATCCACGGATGTGCCGAGAAGCGTTAGGGATGTTTTTGATGAGCAGGTTTGCCCCCAAATCCTAGTCTGTGTTTCTTTTCTTTCTTTTTTTTTATTCTGTCAGTAGCCATATTTCTTCCTTCTTCCTTGACAACTCCCATTAATTCTGTCAGTAGAAGGATAATTCCCCCCACCTCCCCGTTCTGTGACCCCTTCTGGTAAGTTTTATGTAGAGTACGTTGTCCCGTCTCTAGTGGAATGACTCCTGGTCTGGGCACATTCGTCTCGGCCTCCCTGATGTCTTGGTCCCCTCAAACGGCACAGGGCTCGTGTTCCATCTGCAGACCCTTCAGAGGCCAGTGTATGTGGGAAAAAGAAAGATTCCGTCTCGGGGCAAGAGAATGGACCGTATCAAGGTTGTCCTTATAGTTGGAAACTTGAACTCTCACAGGACCTGGATGCTCATACTTTGTGAGGGTCAGTTAGCGGACAAGGTGGCCTGGGAGTGCGTTTAGTGCAGAACAATAGTATTTCTACTACAGTTTGCAATTTCTTTTTTTTCCTAGGGCTGCACTCACGGCATATGGAAGTTCCCAGGCTAGGGGTCTAACAGGAGCTGTAGCCGCCGACCTACACCACAGCCACAGCAACGCAGGATCCGAGCCGCGTCTGCGACCTACACCACAGCTCATGGCAACGCCGGCTCCTTAACCCACTGAGCAAGGCCAGGGATCGAACCTGCAATGCTAGTCGGATTCGTTAACCATTGAGCAGAACGTAAAACCCACTGAAGCCGAGGAAGGGCAACTGTTCCCGGGCGAAGGCAGCCGGAGGCTCCTGCACGCCTGAACCCCATGGTCGGGGTTTGACTCGCACACTAGGCCTGCCCGTTCACCTTGGGTTTGTTTTTTTCCTTGAATCACATAAGAAACTTTTAAAAGTTCAGGATTAAGTGACTTTGTTATCTCCTAGAACATTATTTTTTTTGCTTTCCCAAGTGTCATCAGAGTGGCGGGTACGTGCAGGCTGCAGGCCACTGACACCTGCCGCGTTGTTTCACTAAGTGAATTTGCTCCCTGATGGAGGGCGCTCTGCTCGGAGAGGCTGCAAGCGCGTGAGCATCTGCTCTGTCTAATCCTCCTCTTCTTTCAGTTTGAAGCTTTTCAAGCCTGGCCAGGAAGCTGTGAAGTACCAGGGTCCCCGGGACTTCAAGACACTGGAAAGCTGGATGCTGCAGACGCTCAGCGAGGAGCCCCCTGTGAGTGCACAGAAAGCCACACTCTTCTCTTCTCTTCCTACGCTTCTGGGAAAGTAAAGAGGCCGGTTTAGGTGAAAAATTAAGGCTGCCATCCTAAAGCAACTTTTTACTTTTTTTTTCAGCTTCCTTCTTTTTTTTTTTTATTTTTAAATTTTTTTTCCGTTATAGCTGGTTTACAGTTTTCTGTCAATTTTTCAACTGTACAGCGTGGTAACCCGGTTACCCTAACTGGCTTTGCTGGTGACACAGTTCAATACCCTTAGACCTCTCTGTGCCGAATGTCCCCTCCTCTAAGGTGGTGTCGGGAAATTGTGGGATCTGTGATTTCTGAGATAATTTGTAGAGGGTTACTTCACTTAACTCGGGAATTTGTAACCCTCCCGCTTTCCAGCCGACGTTAGGAGCCTTAATTTTGTTAGAAGTCGTTGTGATCGTGAGATTTGTCACAAGTGATTAGATTTGTCACAAGTGATTAGACATAGTTCCCAGTGCTGTGCAGCAGGATCTCCTTGCTTTTCCATCCCGAAGGCAGTAGTCTACAGCTATTAACCCCAGGCTCCCAGACCATCCCACCCTCTTGGCAAGCACAAGTCTGTTCTCCACGATTTTCTTTTCTGTGGAAAGGTTCATTTGTGCAGTAGATTAGATTCCAGATATAAGTGATATCATGTGGTATTTGTCTTTCTCTTTCTGACTTCACTTAGCATGAAGGTCTCTGATTCCATCCGTGTTGCTGCAAATGGCATTATTTTATTCTTTTTTATGACTGAGTAGTAGTCCATTGTGTGTGTGTGTGTGTGTGTGTGTGTATGTGTGTGTATGTATATATATATATATATATATAAATATGTACACCACATCTTCCTAATCCAATCATCTATCAATGGACATTTGGGTTGTTTCCGTGTCTTGGCAACTTTTTACTTTTAAAAAAAATTTTTTTTCTTACGATAGTTTCTTTACAGTGTCAGGCCAGTTTCTGCTCTACTGCAAAGTGACCCATTCTTTTTCTAACTTTTTACTCTGCGAACGCATTGATATTGTAACTAAAGAGTCACTTCTTTCTCCTCATTTTTTAAAAATTTACCTTCTCACCTCTTTCTAAGTGTACAATTCAGGGGGTAAAATACACTCAGAAGGTTGTGCAGCCGTCACCACCCTCCACCCACAGAAGTTTCCATCTTCCCGTCTGAAACCTTGTCCCCATTAAATACTGACTTGCCCTCCCCAGTGCCTGGCACCTGCCACGCTCTCTCCTGTCCCTGTGACTTTGATGCTCTAAGGACCTTATGTGAATGGGGAAAGAGTCACTTTTTAAGTCTTTTTATTGTGGAAACGTTCAAACGTGCACAGAAGTAGAAAGGTGAGCAGGAAGAATGGTGGAGGGGCGGTGGGCCGGAGTGGAGGTGGACGCAGTGCCTCAACAGTGATTTCCATTCTTCTGGCCTTATCTTGTCGTCCCTGCCTCCCCACCACTTGGTTTTGGCTACAGAGTCAGTTCTCGTGGAGTGTCACCTGTAAGTATCTCGGAGTTCATCTCACAGATGAGCACTTACTATTTTTTTTTTTTTTTGCTTTTTAGGGCTGCGTCTGCAGCATATGGAGGTTCCCAGGCTAAGGGTCGAATCTGAGCTGAACCTGCCGGCCTACGCCACAGCCACAGCAACGGCAGAGCTGAGCCACACCTGTAACCTATGGTGCAGCCAGCGGCAACACCTTAACTCACCAAGTGCGGCCAGGGATCGAACCTGCGTCCTCATGGATGCTAGTTGGGTTCTTAACCTATTGAGGCACAGTGGGAACTCCCAGCACTTCGTTACTTTTTAACATACGCCCTGTGCCCCTCTCACGTGGCATTCGGTTCCCTCAGTTTCCAGCACCAGCAGTGGACTCGGGGCCGTCCGGGGCCAGGGCCAGCCTCCGCCAGAGCGTCCCCGCCAGGCCCGTGCAGTCTTTCCTCCCCAAGGACCACGGCCCCCACCTGCCAGGGCTCCCGGCTCGTCCTCGAGCCCACTGGCTGCACCCGTAGTGCCAGTCTCTCCTCTTCGCATCCCTCGGCCCTAACTGGCTTTGCTGGTGGCACAGTTCGATACCCTTAGAGCTCTCTGTGCCGAATGTCCCCTCCTCTAAGGTGGTGTCAGGAAATTGTGGGACCTGTGATTTCTGAGAATTTGTAGAGGGTTACTTCACGTAACTCGGGAATCTGTAACCCTCCCGCTTTCCAGCCGACGTTAGGAGCCTTAGTTTCGTTAGAGGTGGTTGTGATCATGAGCCGTTGGCTCAGTGTCCCTCTGCGTGCCGTGCTTTTGGACGAATACTGGCGCGCAGGCCTGCGGAGGCCCAGCTGGCCTGGGGCAGGAACAGGAAAACGGCCGGTGTTCCCTGCTGTCCGTTTCTGATAAAAGACGACGGGCATCCGCAGCAGCCTCTGTGATTTCCATTCCAGCGTTGGATTAAAACTGCGGATTGCCCGGGTTGGCCTTCTCTGACTGGCAGGTTGTCTGCACCACTGGCCACGTCCAGGGGTCTTTGGGGGGGACTCTGCTGCTGGTGTCATCTTCCAGGGTGTCTGTGTGGTCCTGCAGCTCCCCCCACCTCGAATGAATTCTCTGTAGAGGTCACAGCTAATCAGAAACCCAGATGCTTCCCAGGTGCTTCCTGACCTCACGGTTTAGAAAATCTAGAATCATAGTCTTAGTCAAGAATCTGAACAAGTGTTGACCAGAGACGTAGCTAATTTTAGGTAACGGGGAAAACCGCAGGCCTCGCCAAGAAGAGGTTTGCATCTTTATCGTGGCGAGAGAGCTGGACGGGCAGGTGTACCTTTCGTACAGACTTCAAGTTGTTTCGTTTGTGAAAATGTTCTCAGAGGAGAGGAAGCCAATTTTATTCACTGTTTTTATTTTTCAATTTTTTTCTTTTTTTTGCTTTTCAGGGACACACCTGCAGCATATGAAAGTTCCCAGGCTAGGGGTCAAATTGGAGCTATAGCTGCCGGCCTGCACCACAGCCACAGCAACGCGGGATCCCAGCCACGTCCGTGACCTACACCACAGCTCACGGCAACACCAGACCCTAAACCCACTGAGCGAGGCCAGGGATTGAACCCGCAACCTCATGGTGCCTAGTTGGATTCATTTCCATTGTGTCACAATGGGAACTCCATCTACCCTAATTTTTAATATTTCCATGTTTCCGTCTGTATTTTTTTTTTCTTTTTAGGGCCACAGTTGTGGCATATGGAAGTTCCCGGGCTAGGGGTCTAATTGGAGCTGCAGCTGTTGACCTGAGCCACAGCCACTGCAACATGGGATCTGAGCCGCATCTGCAACCTACACTGCAGCTTGTGAAAACGCCAGATCCTTAACCCACTGAGTGAGGCCAGGGATCAAACCTGCATCCTCACAGACCCTGGGTCAGGTTCTTAATCTTTGAGCCACAACGGGAACTCCTGTATCTTTTGCATAAACAGTTATAATCATGTAAACATGGTTTGTTTCCTCAATGTCTTCTAATACAGTTTTATAATCTTTATATTGGTTGTATTTTATATTGTGGGTTTGCCGTAATTCAGTTCTGCTCTGTCGGTGGAGATGTAGGTTATTTGTGATTTTTCTGTCATCAGAAATGCTGTAGAGAACATGTTTATCTTTCTAAAGGACATTTTTTTTCCTGCTTTGGAGTGATTTTAGAATATATTCCCAGTCATAAAATTGGTAGGGAAAAAAAAATTAGCAAACCGCTTTCATGGCTCTTGGAGAATAGTGCCAGACTGCTTTCCTAAGGCCCTGTAAGCTCAGGGGAGGGGAGGGGGACCCCTCTGGTGATATCTGGGGGGGCTCTGTGGTACCATCCACCTGCCACAGAGCGCGGAAGAGCTCCCCAGGTGCTGTAAAAGAACATTGCAACACCCATCCCTTTGTCTTGGGAGGGGTGACAGGGCCTGTTCTGTTTCCTCCGTTGGACTTGCTGGCTGTTCGTCCAGCCGCCGCTCCCGAGGCCACTTTTTGAGTGGCTGCTTCGCCCTTTGACAGTTCTTTTGGGCCAGCAGCAGAGAAGAAACCTGCATGCTGCTTTGTGATTACAGCTCTGCACAGCTTCGAGCTGTTCACATTTTTAAAGCTTCTAATGGCTGAACTTGGAATGTCCTTTTTCATAGAAATACCCACCGTCAGGTGGGACCCGAGTCGCCCAGGCCGCGCGTCTCCAGCCCGCTGGCGCTGCCCTGAGCTTTGCTTCACTTCGGCCTGCGCTGGCCGGGGCTGCGTTCCCACGTAAATGGCGTTGTGGCGCCTCCTTCGTTGTCACGCTGGTGTCTGCTCGGGTGCTGCCAGAAGCGCCTTCTAAAAAGCCACGTCTTGGCCCTTCATGGCATGTCTCTGTCCCAAACTGGTCCACGACCCATGTTCTTTCTTAAAAGGGCAGCACGCGCTTGCCCTGTGGCTTTCTCTTTGCTGCCTTTCAGCCACCCGACTTTGCCTTCTCCCGCCGTTGTCATCAGCCCTCAGAGGCGTTCCTTCCCGCCCATTTGTGTGCCGAGAGCGTGGCCGGACCCCGTTCCCTGACAGTCGCCCTCTGGCCGGTTTGCTGTGTCATTGGTGCCACGTCCGTCTGTGTTCTATGTGAAGCCCCAAAGACCAGGACAGGTGCCCGTTTGGAGTGGCCACTCGTCCATTTGTCTTCTCCTTCGGTTGGGTTCGGGGACAGCAAAGGACCCAGAGGTCGTGGTAGGGACGGTTGTCACCCGGCTGCCCTGGAGCGTCTCTCCCAGAGCATGTGCCACGGGTGAGGCTGGCGAGGGGCTTCTTGCCCCTGAAAGTCCATTCCTGCTGGGTACCCCCAACACAGCAGCATCCTGCAGGGGTTCGAGGCAGCCAGGTGATGGAATAGAGCCACAGAAGGTTCCAGATTGAAGGCTGGGGCTCCCCTGTGTCTTTGCACACAGACCCGGTGACTCTTCCCCGTTTCTTCCTTCCAGACACCAGAGCCGGAAGCGGAGCCGCCCCGAGCCCCCGAGCTCAAGCAGGGGCTGTACGAGCTCTCGGCCAGCAACTTCGAGCTGCACGTGGCGCAAGGTAGGCAGGCAGCCCGGCGGGTCGCAGGTGGCGGCATTGGGCGCCTTTGGCAGCGGTTCCTTCCGTCCAGCCCATTACCTTCAGTGTCCGATGTCCTTCTTCTCAGAAGCGATTTTTCCTTTAGTCTCTGTCCTTACAGAAATGCCAGTTTCTCTTTTTTTTTCTCCTTCTTCGCTTTTTTTTGTGTGTGTGCCACGGCATGCAGCGCCTGGATGTGGGATCTCAGTTCCCAGAGCAGGGATCGAACCCGGGCCGTGGTGGTGAGAGCGCCGCGTCCTAACCTCTAGACCACCGGGAACTCCCTAGAAATGCCGGTGTCACTGCTGAACCAGGGCCTTGGGTGCGGGAAGCTCACTAACTGCGAGTGTGAGCCCTGACTCGGTTTGCACCCCGGCTGGACGGCGCACACTTGGATGAGAGGCGTGTGCCGCGTTAGTGTTAATCAAATGCTCGCTGACCTGAGGCGGAAACAAAGGTTTCTCTGTCCTGTTTAAACCAGAGTTGAGTGGGACAGTTAAACACGAGAGTCAGAGTAGGTGTTCTTTATACTTAAAATATTTTTCGATACCACATCTCAGTTTTTGAAAATAGTCTCCTAAATGTCAAAATGAGCTGTGTGTAATTTCTAACACTGACAGCCTCCAGGTCCTTTCCGTGAGTGTTCAGAAACGTTGGCTCAGGCGTGAAGGACTGAAAAGTAAATTCAGCTTCCTTGCTGACCTCCACGCACAGAGGCTGCCACGGAGAGAAATCCTGGGTGGAAATGTTGTTAAAAGGGCTCCCTTCACAGTGTATCTGGCCTTGAAATGCCATGCCTGCCGGGAGCTGAAACCTTCCCCCTTACGGTCTGAAATCGCGTGTTGTGATGCGTTCAGCCGTCTTCTGTTTCTTGTTGAAGGGTGTTCTTTCCCGGTCCGCTGCTCGGCAGTGGAGCTCAGGGTTTCTCTCCTCCGGGATTCACTTTACTTAGGGCTCCCTGCGGTGTATGCTGCACAACTACCCAGTTAGAGACCCTGCCTGACAGCCCAGCCCCACCTGTCCCACCCTCAGCAAGTCACCACCAGGGGCCGTGGCCCGACACGTGGCCTCGTGCTGCGTCCCTGCCCTGACGGCTGCCCCCGATTGTCCCGTAGGTCCGGGACCTCCTGCCTCCCTCCCAGGGCACAGCAGCTGCGCACCTGTCTGCAGAGACACGGTTTCGGCCTTGTCCATCCCTGCCACTCTCTATGTAGCTAACATTTTTATTTTATTTAAGTTTGAAAATTGAAGTACAGTGGATTTACAGCATTTTTTTTTACTAGATTACTGGTTTATTATAGAAGTCATTAAATATAATTCACAGTTAGATGGAAGAGAGACACGGGGCAAGGGACAGGGAAGGAATTTGGGGCTTCCATGCTCTTTCCAGGCAAGTTATTCTCTCCAAATCTCCACATACTCACCCATCTAGATGCTTTCCAAACCCCATCATTTTGGGTTTTTTAGGGGGCTTTCATTACAGAGGCGTGATTGATTAAATCATTGGGCATTGGTGATAGATTCAACCTCTAGTTTCTCTCCCCTCCCTGGAGGTCAAAGAGGTAAGGCTGAAATTTCTTTTTTTTAAATCTAATTGATGAATTTTATTACAATTGTAGGTGAACAAAAATCATCACAACTCAATTTTACAGCATTTCCATCCCAAACCCTCAGTGCGTACCCCGTGCCCCAGCTTATCTCATTTGGAAAAAATAGGTTTTCCAAAGTCTGTGAGTCATTATCTGTTCTGCAAAGCAGTTTGTTGTGTCCTTTTTTTAGTTTCCACATGTAAGCGGGAGCATTGGATGTTAGTGTCTAATTGTCTGGTTTCACATCGCATGATGATTTCTAGGCTCATCCATGTTGCTATAAATGTTGTTATTTCATTCCTTTTAATGGCTGAGTAATATTCCATTGTGTGTATGTACCAGATCTTCCCTATCCACTCCTCTGTCAATGGGCATTTAGGTTGTTTCCATGACCTGGCTATTGCATAGAGTGCTGCAATGAACACTGGAGTACAAGTGTCTTTTCGAGTCATGGTTTTTTCTGGATGGATGCCCAGGAGTGGGATTGCTGGATCAAATGGTAGTTCTATTTTTAGTTTTCTAAGGAATCTCCATACTGTTTTCCACAGTTGTTGCATCAATTTGCATTCCCATCAACAGTGTAGTAGGATTCCTTTTTCTCCACACCCTGTCCAGCACTTACTGTTTGTAGACTTTTTGATGATGGCCATTCTGGCTGGCATAAGGTGGTAGGTACCTCATAGTGGTTTTGATTTGCATTTCTCTAATAATGAGTGATGTTGAACATCTTTTCATGCATTTTTTGGCCATCTGTATGTCTTTGGAGAATTGTCTGTTTAGATCTTCTGCGCATTTTTTTTTGGTATTGAGCTGTAGGAGGTGTTTGTAAATTTTGGAGATTTAATCCCTTGTCAGTTGATTCATTTGCAAATATTTTCTCCCATTCCCTCGTAGGTTGTCTTTTTGTTTTGTTTAGGGCTTCCTTTTCTGTGCAGAAACTTTTAAGTTTAATTAAGTCCCATTCGTTTATTTTTCTTTTTATTGTCATTACTCTGACAGGTGGATCTGAGAAGATGTTGCTATGGTTTATATCGGAGAGTGTTTGGCCTATGTTTTCCTCTAAGAGTTTTATTGTATCTGGTCTTATATCTAGATCTTTAATCCATTTTGAGTTTATTTTTGTGCATGGTGTTAGGAAGTGTTCTAGTTTCATTTTTTATGTGCGGCTGTCCAGTTTTCCCAGCACCACTTATTGAAGAGGCTGTCTTTTCTCCAATGTATATTCTTGCCTCCTTTGTCATAGATTAGTTGACTATAGGTGTGTGGGTTTAATTCTGGGCTTTCTATTCTGTTCCACTGATCCATATTTCTGTCTTTGTGCCAGTACCATACGGTTTTGATGACTATAGCTTTGCAGTATAGTCTGAAGTCAGGGAGCCTGATTCCTCCAGCTCCATTTTTCTTCTTCAGGATGTTTTTGGCTATTTTGTGTCTTTTGTGCTTCCAAACAAACTTTAAAATATTTTGTTCTAGTTCTGTGAAAAATGTCCTTGGTAAATTTGATAGGCATTGCCTTGAATCTGTAGATTGCCTTGGGTAGTATAGTCATTTTGATAATATTGACTCTTCCAATCCAAGAACATGGTATGTCTTTCCATCTGTTCATGTCATCCTTGATTTCTTTCATCAGCGTCTTATGGTTTTCAGAGTACAGGTCTTTTGTCTCTCTAGGTAGGTTTATTCCTAAGTATTTGATTCTTTTTGATGTGATGGTAAACGGGATTGCTTCTCTAATTTCTCTTTCTGACCTTTCATTGTTAGTATATAGAAATGCAGTTGATTTCTGTGTATTAATCTTGTACCCCGTGACTTTGCCAAATTCATTGATGAGCTCTAACAGTTTTCTGGTAGAGTCTTTAGGATTCTCTAGGTATAGTATCATGTCATCAGCAAACAGTGACAGTTTTACTTCTTCCTTTTCAATTTGGATTCCTTTTATTTCTTTTACTTCTCTGATTGCTGTGGCTAGGACTTCCACAACTACGTTGAATAGCAGTGGCGAGAGTGGACATCCCTGTCTTGTTCCTGATCTCAACGGGAATTCTTTCAGCTTCTCACCATTGAGAATGATGAATGAGCTCTGGGTTTGTCATAGATGGCCTTGATTATGTTGAGGTAGGTTCCCCCTATGCCCACTTTCGGAAGGGTTTTTATCAGAAATGGGTGTTAGATTTTGTCAGATGCTTTTTCTGCATCTATTGAGAGGTTCATATGGTTTTTATTCTTCAGTTTGTTAACGTGGTGTATCACACTGATTGATTTGCGGATATTGAAGAATCCTTGCATCCCTGGGATAAATCCCACTTGATCATGGTGTACAATCCTTTTAATGTATTGTTGGATTCGGTTGGCTAGTATTTTGTTGAGGATTTTTGCATCTATGTTCATCAGTGAAACTGGCCTGTAATCTTCTTTTTCTGTAGTATCTTTGTCTGGTTTTGGTATCAGGGTGATGGTTGCCTCATAGAATGAGTTTGGGAGTGTCCCTTCCTCTGCAATTTTTTGGAATAGTTTCAGAAGGATAGGCATTAGCTCTTCTCTAAATGTTTGATAGAATTCACCTGTGAAGCCATCTGGTCTTGGACTTTTGTTTGTTGACAGTTTTTTTTTTTTTTTTTTGTTTTTTT
>PVHT021183524.1:29774495-29856011 GCA_004024745.2 Catagonus wagneri
CTTCATGTTGGCAGTTTTTTAATCACAGTTTCAATTTCAGAACTTGTGATTGGTCTGTTCATCTTTTCTATTTCATCTTGGTTTAGTCTTGAAAGATTGTACTTTTCTAAGAATTTGTCCATTTCTTCTAGGTTTTCCATTTTATTGCCGTATAGTTGCATATAGTAGTCTCTTATGATCCTTTGTATTTCTGTGATGTCTGTTGTTACTTCTTTTTCATTTCTAATTTTATTGATTTGTGTCCTCTTTTTTTCTTGATAAGTCTGGCTAAGGGTTTATCAATTTCATTGACCTTTTCAAAGAACCAGCTTTAGTTTCATTGATCTTTTCTATGGTTTTCTTCGTTTCTATTTCATTGATTTCTGCTCTGATCTTTATGATTTCTTCTACTAACTTTAGGTCTTGTCTGTTCTTCCCTCTCTAGCTGCTTTAGATGTAAAGTTAGGTTGTTTGAGCTTTTTCTTGTTTCCTGAGATAGGCTTGTATTGCTATAAACTTTCCTCTTAGAACTGCTTTTGCTGCATCCCAGAGGCTTTGGAGTGTCGTATCTTTGTTGTCATTTGTTTCTAGGTATTTTTAAATTTCCTCTTTGATTTCTTCGGTGATCCATTGGTTGTTTAGTATCATGTTGTTTAGTCTCCACGCATTTGTATTTTTTGCCTTTTTTTGTTGTTGTTGATTTCCAGCCGTATAGCATTGTGGTCAGAGAAGATGCTTGGTATGATTTCAGTTTTCTTATAGTTACCGAGGCTTGATTTGTAGCTCAGGATGTGATCAATCTTAGAGAATGTTCCGTGCGCACTTGAGAAGAATGTGTATTCTGTTGCTTTTGGATGGAATGGCCTATAAATATCTATTAAGTCCATCTGGTCTAATGCTTCATTCAGGGCCTGTGTTTCCTTATTGATTTTCTGTCTATCCATTGCTGTAAGTGGGGTGTTAAAGTCCCCCACTATGATGGTGTTCTTGTTGATTTCTTCTTTTAAGATTGTTAGCAGTTGCCTTATATATTGTGGTGATCCTATGCTGGGTGCATAGATATTTAAAATTGTTATATCTTCTTCTTGGATTGATCCTTTGATCGTTATGTAGTGCCCTTCCTTGTCTCTTAAAATGTTCTTCATTTTAAAGTCTATTTTGTCTGATAGGAGTATTGCTACTCCAGCTTTCTTTTGATGCCCGTTTGCATGGAATATTTTCTTCCATCCTCTCACTTTCAATTTGTATGTGTCTTTAGTAGTGAAGAGGGTCTCTTGAAGACACATATATATGGGTCTTGATTTTGTATCCATTCAGCTGGTCTGTGTCTTTTGGGTGGGGCATTTCAGTCCATTAACATTTAAGGTAATTATTGATAAGTATGTTCTTATTGCCATTTTATTAACTGTTTTGGATTTTTATTGCTCTTTTTTTTCCCCTTATTCTCTTGTTGTCGCCTCTTGTGGTTTGATGACTATCTTTAATGTTGTATTTGAATTGATTTTTATTTGTGTATCAATTTTGGTTTGCAGTTACCCTGAAGTTTTGATATAGGAGTCTATATATAAACGAGATTGTTTTAAGTTGTTGGTTTCTTAATTGCAAGTGCATCTCCAGTGTCCTGCGTTTGTGCTCTCTTCTTGCAATTTCTGATTTTGATAGCACAATTGTGCATGGATGATTTCATATCTTTACTGTATATGTGCCTTTACTGGTGAGCCTTGTCATTTGTGGTGTTTTTATTTCTGGTTGTGGTCTTTTTTTTTTTTTTTCCTGCCTAGAGAAGTTCCTTTAGGATTTGTTGTAAAGCTGGTTTAGTGTTGCAGAAATCTC
The DNA here is from genome assembly GCA_004024745.2 of Catagonus wagneri. Taxonomy (NCBI): domain Eukaryota; kingdom Metazoa; phylum Chordata; class Mammalia; order Artiodactyla; family Tayassuidae; genus Catagonus; species Catagonus wagneri. The sequence goes on from PVHT021183524.1 coordinate 29,776,308, forward strand.
CGAGCTTCTGCTTATCTGTAAAGGTTTTGATTTCTTCTTCAAATCTGAATGAGAGCCTTGCTGGGTAAAGTAATCTTGGTTGGAAGTTTTTTCCTTTCATCATATTAAGTATATCATGCCACTCTCTTCTGGCCTGCAGAGTTTCAGCTGAAAAATCTGCTGATAACCTTATTGGAGTTCGCTTGTATGTGTTATTTGTTTCTTTTCCCTAGCTGCTTTCAATATTTTCTCTTTGTCTTTAATTTTGGTCATTTTGATTAATATGTGTCTCGGGGTAGTCCCCTTGGGTTTATTTTATATGGTACTCGTTGTGCTTCCTGGATTCGAGTGAGTGGTTCCTTTCCCATATTAGGGAAATTTTCGACTATTATCTCTTCGAGTATTTTTTCTGCCCTCTTTTTTTCTCTCTCTTCTCCCTCTGGCACCCCTATAATATGGACATTGGTGCTTTTAACATTATCCCAGAATTCTCTGAGACTCTCCTCATTGCCCTTCAATCTTTTATCTCTTTTCTCTTCTGCATTAGTGATTTCCACTAATCTGTCCTCCACCTCGCCGATTTGTTCTTCTGCCTCCTGTATTCTACTGTTGGATGCCTCTAATGAATTTTTTATTTCAGTTATTGTATTTTGCATCTCTTCTTAATTTTTACATCTTGTATTTCTTTGCTCAGTGTTTCCTGTGAAGTATCAATCTTTGCCTCCAGTTTATTTCCAGTGTCTTGCATCATCTTCAGCATCAGCAGTCTAAAGTGTCTTTCTGGGAGGCTGATAATCTCCTCATCACTGAGCTGTTTTTCTGGTTTCTTTTTTCTTTTTCCCTTATCTGAGTTACAGTTTTCTGTCTTTTCATTTTTATAGGTTTTTGGTGTGATGACCTTTTTGCAGACAATAGAGTTGTAGCCTCTCTTACTTCTGGTGTTTACCTCCCCTGTGGCTGAAGTTGGTATGGGGTGGGGGGCTTGCTGTAGGCTTCCCGATGGTGGGGACTGGTGTCTGCCCACTGGGTAGGTGGGGCTGATTCCTATCCCTCTGGTGGTTGGGACTTTGTCTCTGGGTTGGATTAGAGGTTGGCTGTGTGCCTGAAGGGTCTTTAGGCAGCCTGTTTACTGATGGGTGGGGCTGTGGTCCCACCAGGATTATTGTTTGGCCTGGGGCTTCTCAGCGCTGATGGGAGGGGCCAGATTTTCCAAAAAATGGCTGCCTCCAGAGAAATGCAGGCTGATGAATGTTCCTGAGAGCTTTGCCTCCAGTGCCCTTCCCCCACAATAAGCCACAGTCACCCCTGTTTTCCCAGGAGATCCTCCAAGAATTGCAGTCAGGTTTGACCCAGATTCCTGTGGAGACTTTGCTTTGCCCTGGAACCCAGTGCATGTGAAAGTCTGTGTGCACCTTTCAAGGATGGGGTCTCCGTTTCCCCCAGTCCCATGGAGCTGCTGCACACAAGCCCCGCTGGCCTTCAATGCCAGATGCTCCGGGGGCTCTTTCTCCCTGTGCCAGATCCCAGGCGTGGGGATTTGACGTGGGGCTCAGAACTCTCGGTCCTATAGGTGAGTCTCTGTGATGCAGTTACTTTCCAGTCTGTGGGGCTCCCACCCGGGAGGTATGGGGTTGCTTCTATCGCGTAATCGCCCCTCCTACCTCTTGATGTGGTCTCCTCTTTGTCTTCTGGAGTAGAGTATCTTTTCTGGAAGTTTACAGTCCATTTGGTTGAAGGTTGCTCAGCATTTGGTTGTAATTTTGTTGTTTTTATGAGAGAAGTTGAGCTCCAGTCCTTCTGTTCTGCCATCTTAATCCCGTCTCCTACAGCACTGATTTTGAAGGAAGTTTTCTCCCCATTTCCCTCCGATGCGTCATTGCTGTGGTGACAAGATGCCACCGTGAGCGTTTCCGTGGCAAAGTCTGACTCTGAGCATGACATCAGCGTCCGTTGGTTCGTTCTCTGTTGGGCCACAGCTTGATGTTGGTTTGGTCTCAGCCTGGCACCTCTTTGGCCCTGGGTGTGTCGGAAGTGGAGTGGCCAGGATCAGAGTCTTCAGTGTCTAAATCACGAGGCTGTGAGAGTCAGGTTTCTTCTAGCCGAGCGAATGGTATTCAGTTTTTTAAAGCTTCTATTTTATTGTGATTAAAACACAGATACAGAAAACAAATGTTGGCTGTAGTGACTTGTTACAAGGCAGTCACCCCGTAGCCTCTGTCCAGCTCAAGACAGAAATCTGCCAGCTTGCTGTGCCTTGCCCTGTCCCAGCACCCTCCCCTCCGTGCCCCCAGGAGGCCCCAGCCCCCCCCCAGCACTGTCTCCCCCGACCCCAGGAGGCAGCGCCCTGACTTTGGGGGAACCGCCATGCTTTTCTCTTTGGTTTTATCACCAGGCATTGTCTTCAGCACAGTAGTTTGGATTGGTCTTTTTTTTTTTTTTTAATGTTTTTCTTTATGTCTCTCTTGATCTACGTATTCCCTCAACTTCTCTTTTTCTCCCTTGGCTGCCGTTTGCTGAGCACATGGATGGCCTGACCTGTACGGTTCCCTGGCGGGGACCTGCCAGGCTGCAGCCCCATGCACAGAAGCCTGTTTGCCAGTGCACGTCTCCCTGGTGCCTGTGTTCCCTGGGAGTTGCCAGCTGGATCTAGGGACGTTCTCTCTTTCTGTGTGACTTTTTTTGGGGGGTGGGGGTAGGGAAGGTGAGCGGGACCTCATGGCCACAAGGTCCTGGTGGCGTGAGCAGCCACGTCCTTCGCTGCCTGGATCCACAGCTCGTGGGGCTGTCGGGTGCTGCTGTAGTCCAGGCACCCCTTCTTCGGTTTTTAGCCAGAGACTCGGCCGTTCAGTGGAGCCCTTCACAGGCAGAGACACGCTCAGGGTGGCTTCTTTCCTTTTGACACCCATTCTCTAAATGATGAGTTGGTGACAAATTAGTTTTGGTTTTAAGGATCCTCATGAACTCATAGATTGAGACGTTTTTGATGGGGAGTCCGTCTTTAACCAGTTTAAGGGTTCATCCCGAACACGGCTTTTTGCGGCAGGGCGAAGGCCAGCTGCCGCCATCCACTGTGTGGGGGTGGGGGTAAGTCACTGTCCCCCTTCTCTGCCCTCCTCCCCCCGAAGGAGCCCACTTTATCAAGTTCTTCGCACCGTGGTGTGGTCACTGCAAAGCTCTGGCTCCGACCTGGGAGCAGCTGGCGCTGGGCCTTGAACATTCCGCCACTGTCAAGATTGGCAAGGTAAGCGAGAGCCTCGTTAAGCTCCACGGAGACTGCCTCTGGCTGCATTCGAGAGCCGCGTCGCCCATTATTCATTCTGTGTGCAAAGTCACGACCTTGATTTATTAATTCCATTTAGTGTGCCACTTGATAATTCATTTCGCCTTCACAGATGGCAGCCCGGTTTCGAGTGTGCTGGCTTTTCCACAGCCCAGAGATAAATTATGGCTTTGGCTCCTTTGTTCATTTGGAAGCAGGGGCCAGTTTGGAATTGGCAGCCCCGGGGCCCTTTCTGCAAAGACGGGGCAGAGCCTTTGAGAATGTTCACTGGACGTGCTTGGAGGTTCGCGCATTTGCTCCCAGCCAGGAGCCCTTCCCTCGAGGCCCCTCGGCTCCAGACTCCCGCAGGCTCTCCTGCCCGCGGGTCTTTCCCGCTTCTCAAAGGGAAGCCTGAGAGCCGGGTTTTCTGGAAATCGCTGGAGCGGCTTCTGGGCCTCCAAGCGCGTTGAACCTCATCCATCCTCGGGCACCTCCTGGACCCCCTCCTGGGCTGCTTTTATAAAAATCTCATCTTCTTCTTGACCAGCGGGCTGATGTGTAGACAGAACTCGTGCTCTGGGTCCAGGATCTGTAGTTTAACAGGCTGGTCTGCCTGGAACCGCGAGGGGGCCGACCCTGTGACCCTGGGACCCAGGCCGACGTGGCTGGCCGGCCCAAGCAGCTGCTCCCCTTCTCAGTCGCCTCCTTTGCAAAACCAGGATGAGCTCTCGCCGCGTGGCGGTCACGAGGATGACAGTGAGACGCCGAGCATGCTGCTGAGCAGGCGACAGAGGCCTCAGAAACCGTAATTGTTGTCATCAGATGAATTTTAATTTTTCACTGTTAGACACTTAACTTGACATCTGTTTTATCATTTTTGTTTTTTGTTTTTTTTTTTTTAGGGCCACACCAGCAGCATATGGAAAATTCCCAGGCTAGGATTCCAATCAGAGCTGTAGCTGCTGGCCTGTCACAGCCAGGGCAATTCCAAAACTGAGCTGAGTCTGCGACATGCACCACAGCTCACGGCAACACCGGATCCTTAACCCGCTGAGCGAGGCCAGGGATCGAGCCTGCGTCCTCACAGATACCAGTCAGATTCATTTACTGCTGACCCACAACAGGAAACTCCTGTTTTTATCTTTATCATAGACCAGATACTCCTATTGAAAACCGATCACTAGCTCCTTCTTGATTTTAAAACTCTGAATTCGAACCTGAGACGCTTCTCAGCTGGCTTTATGACAGCTGGCGGGACCGCAGATGTCAGGCGAGGCTCCTTTTCTCCCCTGCCCACACAGGGTAAACTACTGATGCCTAAAAGCTGGCATTTTTAAGTGAGTGAAAATGAATGTCGTCTCTGAGGTCAGTCCCATCACCCGCCCCTGAGCTCAGGTGTACGTGGGGGTTGCTTTTAGGAAAAGTCTCCAAAAGCTGCAGCTCTTGCTGGCGGAGATGCTACACATGAGAGTTTTAGAAATTTTCTAGGTTTAAGAAGGTACCGCGTGTCCAACCATCCATTTATGAGGAAGGCCCGGGGGCCTGACGGGCTGTGAACTCTTCTTCTAGGTTGACTGCACGCAGCACTATGAACTCTGTTCTGGAAACCAGGTCCGAGGGTACCCTGCCCTGCTCTGGTTCCGAGACGGCAAAAAGGTACGTCCTCGGGGCTCTGTGGAGAAAAACGTGTCTCAACCGCCCTGGGCTCGGGCTCGCGCAGCCGCCAGCGCGCTGGCTTACAGGTACACACACCCCGGAGGAGGAGTGAGCCGAGCTGTGAGGTCTGGGCGCTGAGAGAAAATTCCAGTGCTGGACTCTCCTGAAAGATGCGGTTGGCTCAGGTTTTCTCCAGAATGAGCCTAACCGACGGTCCTGGGGTAACTGCCCCGATCACAAGCTTTGGGAGGGGTCAAGGCTGGCTCTTGGGCAGGCTCTTACCCCCTGCCCCGTCCCCGGCCGATGGGTGGCACCCAGACTTCCGTGCCCCTGAGCTCTGCGGAGGAAAGGAAGGGGCCATGAAGTTCTTGCCCGGGGCCACAGTGGAGTCTGTAATCTGTACTTTGCTTTTAAACTTGGGCAGCAGAGCCGCAGAGGCCACACACCCGTACAGAGGTGCCCGAAGGGGGCAGGTGCCCGGCGGGCCTGGGGTTCGAGGGCACGGCCCTGAGGCGCTGCGTGGCCCGTGTCTCGCAGGTGGACCAGTACAAGGGCAAGCGGGACCTGGACTCGCTGAGGGAGTACGTGCAGGCCCAGCTGCGGAGCCCGGACGCCCCGGAGCCCGCCCAGCCCTCGGAGGCCCCGGCGCCGGCCCCGGAGCCCGCGGCCAGCCAGGTGAGTGCGCGTCGCTGACCGCCTGGCCGGGAATGGCCTCAGGTGACCGCAGGGGGGCAGCGCAGGGAAATCTGCCTGGTTGCATGGGGTCGACTGTTCAGCGTGGAACGTTGTCTTCAGCTACTTTTATGGGCTCGTAGTGGGAGGACGTGAACCGGCTTTCCACGAAAGGACCCGATGTGGGTGTGAGACAGGGCAGCCAGAGGCAGGCGGCGCTGGAGCTTCTGGACAGCTCCGCCCTCGACTCAGCAGTCCGTGCGCTCGAAGGCGTTTGCTGTGGGCTGTTTCCATTTCTAGGACGGGCTGCGGGCGAGGTGGGAAAGGCCTGGAAGGAGCCGCAGCAGGCAGGGCACGTGCACTGCACTCGCAGAGGCTCCTGGGCCCTTTCACCTGTTGGGGCACCTCTGACTTAGCGGGCCGTCGTCTTCGTTTGTTCAGAGAGTGTAAGGTTTTCAGTTGTTGCATTTATCAGGCCCTCGGCCCCCAGGAAACAAAACCCAGTAAGATCATTTCCTGCCTGGGAAGGGTGGCGGGTCTGGGGCGGTGACAGACGGGAACACGCGTGCAGGGGCTGTGCCGGGGGGGGGGGGGGCACAGGCAGGAAGTGTCACCGAAGGGCTGCCGGAGGGACGGGTTTGCTGAGCGCTGAGCAGCGGGTGTGAACGGGCTGTCACGGGGACGCAGAGGGCGCTAGAGCCGGGTTGGGGTCGCATCAGCCAGCCCAGGGTCATAGGCTTCATCCCGTGTTTCTAGGAGCCAGTGGAGGGTTTCGAGCACATTTGAATTTTACGGAGCTGATGGGCAGCAGCCTGTGTGAAGCAGGGGGGACTCTCGTGTCGGGAGACGCAGGATGCTGAGACCCCACCGCGGCTGTGACGGTGCGGATGGAGGCAGGGGACACAGTGTGGGGAGTCCAAGCCCACAGAGCGCGGTTGGGGTTGGCGGTGGCGGGGGGGGCAGGGAGGTGCTGGGTGGGGGGGCTTTGGCACCAGGCCCGCGGTGAGGACCAGAGTGCGGGAAAGAACCGGGTTCCGTTATCAGGAGTCAGCTGTCAGCGTTGGGGGGTGTGTGCAGGTGGCCGCAGTGAAGTGGGAGTCTGGAGCTAAGGCAGGTCGTCTAGGTTCACGTGTCTGCTGAGGCCGAGGTTGGACATGAGATGGTTCGGGGGCAGTCAAGGTGGCATTTTCCCAGGAAAACAGTGCTGGCATCTCCTAGCTAAGAACCTAAAGGCCTGCTTGTCAGCCTGTTTCCAAAGCAGAGGGCTCGTGTTGCTGCCTCCGTTCTCCCAGCCACCCTCCAGCACACGCCAGGCCCTCGCCCTGGGCGCCGGGGCAGGGGCAGGGGGGACAGGGGCGGCAGCGGGGGCGGGGGGGGGCACCCCACCCCCAAACCCAGTCTCGCTGCAGCCTCAGCATTTACGTGAGAGATCAGACTCGCTGAGCCACCCCACCCTGAGGCCCGTGGTGTGGAAAATCCAGCGCCACCTCCCCCAGCTCCCAGCGTGGGGCTGGGATGGGCCCTCCCCCGGCAGCCCAGCCCTCAGCGGGACGCTCCTGGGTCTGACGTCGCACGGGGCTTAGCTACCAGCGGAAGCTGCGGTGCAAGAAGTAAACGTGTGATGCGGCGGTTCTGGACCACGTGGTGCGGGGGGGTGTGTCACGGCGGTTATAAAGGGCGTCCCAAATTGAGTGTAATTACATTCTATGATGTTTTCATCAAACAGAACGGTTTCTATTTAAAACAGCATTTTCTACCATTAAGCGGGTCTTTCCCCGAGTGTGGCCTCGTGTTTCTGGACAGAAAGGTGGTAGCGTCTGCGACGGGCCCTCGGCGCCCTCCTCCTCCCCAGCACGGACACCCTGCCCGGTGCCGGACTCGGGTGGGCGGCCCCAGCCCGCTGAGCCGTGGGGTGACTCGTCAGTGTTCCCGCTTTCCTGGGGATCACAGGTCCGCTTTCGGAGAAACACAGACGGAGTTCTGTAGAGAACCATCGAGATAGAACCGTCTGAGAGCAGACTGCGTTGTGGCACGCGGCCCTGCACTCTCCAGCCGGAGTTCAGATGAGCGGTTTCCACATTTCCTTTGAACTTAAAAGTGGCAAGAAGCCTATTATGTGTAGAGCACGGTCGTGGCCTGTGCTTGTGTAACTAAGAACCTGTCACACAGAGATCAGTGTACCAGTCCCTGGGATGAGCGAGATAGAGTCGGTGAGAGAAGCAGCGCGTGCAGGCTCTAGGCGGCCAGGCGGGGGCTGTTTGGACTCTGACCTGAGTTCGAGGGGCGGGCTCGGGCCCAGCCCACACAGAGCCCTGGAGACAGCGGCTGCCCCTGAAGACGCTGGGCTGGTCGCGGGCAGATGCTGGCCATGTCCCGCCACCTGCTCGCAGCGCCTCCTGGGCTCAGGACCGGGGGACCCGTGATGCTAACCGCCCTTTTGTGGCGCTTGTGAAAAGCCAGCTGTGCGTGTATGGTTTTGGAGCACGCAGAGCATTTTAAAAGATGACACGTTTGTAGTTCTGCCATCCCAGAGCACAGCCCTGCCCCGCTCCAGGTGGTGTATTTGAATTGTGGCTTTTCCCGCCCCTGCAGGGCGCCGTGCTGGCACTGACGGAAGCCAACTTCGATGACACCATTGCAGAAGGCACAACCTTCATCAAGTTCTATGCTCCCTGGTAAGTGGCTTTTGCATTAGAAACTGCTTTGTCCTGCTGCACTTAAGTCACATCCTGTTTTTCACTCAATAAGCCAACCCTGGGACTCAGCGCCGGGCAGATCTTACCCTCACGTGCGCTCGTGGTCAGAGAACAGGAGAGGGCGCCGTCGTGCTGCCGTACAGCCGGGTTCGAGTTTGGTGGTGCTCGCACGCGGTTACGGAGAATGAGGTTAACTTCAGGTTCAGTCTGCTTTGGAGAAAACATAAAAGCAGAGAACTATCCGGGCTGTGTGGAGCTGAAATTTTGGGGTACTTTTCCAAATAGGTTGCTTTTTTGGTTAAATAGACCACGAGCATCATGGCGGAGCTGTGCCTCCCTGTCTCGCTGGATGATCTCGAGAAGTCTGGTAGGTCAGTTACCTGACCATGCGGCCCCACGGCCCTCGGGGACCAGCGCAGAGCTGGGCCACCCTTAGCCTGAGAGCAGGTGGCGACCAGAAGTGGGAAGACGAAGGTTCCAGGGGCTCCAGGAACCACTGCCATCTGGACGCCCTGTAAATCCTTTGAACTCAGTTGTAAAAATGGGAAGAACTCTTTGTCCTCACAAATGAAACAACCTATTTGGAAAAACAGTATTGAGAGTGTCAGATTTTTTGTTTTTGGCTTTTTAGGGCTGCACTTATGGCATATGGAGGTTCCCAGGCTAGGGGTCTAATCAGCTGTAGCCGCCGGCCTACACCACAGCCACAGCAACGCAGGATCCAGGCCACGTCTGCAACCTACACTACAGTTCACAGCAACGCAGGATCCTCAACCTACTGAGTGAGGCCAGGGATTGAACCTGCAACCTCCTAGTTCCTGCAACCTCATAGTTCCTAGTCAGATTCGTTTCCTCTGAGCCACAGAGGAGAGCATTAGATCTTGACCAGCTAAGGTCACATCGTTTCTGCTCTTCAGTTTGTTTATTCCACGTATTCGTGAGAAACAGTCCCTGCAGAAATGAAAAGGTAATGAGCATGTGACTCATAGGAGTTATGCAGTTTTTCTTCTAGAAACACTAGCAAACGATGCTTTTAAAACTATTGTGTTTTCTGTTTTAAAACCACTAAAGCTGCACAGGTCAAGTCCGAGCACAGAAGGACCCCTGGCAGCGGAGGGAAGCAGGTGGAAGGAGGGTTTGAACAGAACATGGTAGTGGCCGCAGCGCTCACACCGCATCCCTGAGCTCCAGGGCGGCTTTGAAGTTGTTCTGAACACGTGAGACCATAAGCCATCAAATCTAACATATTTTTGGCATTCAGGTGATTTTCTTTTAGAGCCACACCTGCGGCATATAGAAGTTCCCAGACAAGGGGTTGAATTGGCACTGCAGCTGTCCGCTTACACCACAGCAGCGCCAGCTCCGAGCGCTCACAGCAGTGCTGGGTCCTGGACCCACCGAGCGAGGTCAGGGATCAAACCTGCCTCCTCATGGTTATCAGTTGGGTTCGTTACCACTGAGCCACACAGGAACTCCTCGAGTGATTTTTTTTTAAAAGTGGCGTCTGTTCTGTTTCCTGTTCCTCCTCCTCCTCGCGCTGCATTAGTAATCCAGGTAGCCTGCAGCTTGTCGCGTCACAGAAACGGTTTCCAAAGCTAAACCTGTTCTCCGACCAGCTCGTTCCTGTCGGATTATCCGAAAGTCTACTCCGAACTGGGCTGGAATTCTCTGTTGGGAATGAGGGAGGGGGACGGCACCTGTGGGAGACTCTGACGTCATCGAAGCTTCTAGACCATTGCTGACTGTCCCGTACAGAACAAACGAGGCCTGGTGGCAAAATGAAGGTGGGCGGGCTTGACCCAGGACCCCCACAAAGCTGTCGCTGTTCTGTCCCACCAGGTGTGGTCACTGCAAGAACCTGGCCCCTACCTGGGAGGAGCTCTCCAAAAAGGAATTCCCCGGCCTGGCGGGGGTCAAGATCGCCAAGGTGGACTGCACTGCCGAGCGTGATATTTGCAGCAAGTACTCGGTGGGTCCACGTGGCTGGAAACCGTCGTGGGGACGGTGCTGGGGTGGCTCCAGCGGACCTGCCCTGGGAGCGTGGGTGGACTCCACCGAGACGGCGCGCCCTGCCCTCATCCTCTCGGCCAAGCGCTTTTTGTGTCCTTTTGAGACTTGGGGTTTTTTTTCCTCCTGGAAAAATCTGAAAAGCCAAAGAGCTGCTGGCTCAAAGGCAAGGCTTGCTTTTACGTCCTCCGTGAGTGTGGGCGATTCGGCGAGAGGGTTGTAGGCCGGCGGGGCCTCTGGCGGGACAGTGGCTGAGACGCTGAGATGAGGCCAGGGTGCCCCCTTGGCGGCCACTCTCAGTGGCCAATCAGCCGGCCTGTGGCCTTCGCCACGCACACGCAGGTGGCTTGCTTGCAGACACAGGCTGCTGTTGTAAGTGCAGCGCTCCACACAGGGAGCATTTGATGCGACGCTTCCTCCCGAGAGGGCCAGGCTTGGGCTTGGCTGGTTTCAACTGTCGCCTGCTTTCCAAGCCTTCAGCACCAACTAATAAGCCTGGAAGATCTGCAGTGCGCCTCTCTCCTTTTGTGTTGTTTTCTTGAGATGCTCTGGAGGGCTCTGGAGGTGATAAGAATAGATGTAGCGCGGGCATCATCTGCTTATTAGAAGGTACCAGCCTTTGTTGTTATTATTTTTAGGATACCAGTCTTTTTTTTTTTTTTTTTTTTTTGGTGCTTAACTTTTTTTTTTTAAGAGAAAAGCAGTGAGTGGCAGCTCAGCGTGTGTCGCTGAGGCCCTTGCTGCTGCTCGATGTCCCCAGGACGGCCGAGCGTCACCGGGAGCTTCTGAGGAATGCGGTCTCAGGCCCCTACACCTGCACCAGCCCCCCGGACGACCACAGGCACAGGAAGGGCCGAGACCCTCCGCTTGGGGGCTGAAGTCCCTCCTTCAGAATGATTTTTTTTTTTTTTAAATTTTGGCCGCACCCACAGCAGGTGGACGTTCCCTGACCGGGGCTGGAACCCGTATCACGGCAGTGACCCGAGCTGCTGCAGCAACCACGCTGAATCCTTGACAGGGGAACTCCTGTTTAGGCTAATCTTTTTTTTTTTTTTTTTGTCTTTTGTCTTTTTAGGGCCACACCTTCGGCATGTGGAGGTTCCCAGGCTAGGGGTCCACTCGGAGCTGCAGCCGCTGGCCTACACCGCGGCCACGCAGGATCCCAGCCGTGTCTGTGACCTACACCACAGCTCATGGCAACGCCAGATCCCTAATCTGCTGAGCGAAGCCAGGGACTGAACCCAAGTCCTCCTGGATACTAGTTGGGTTCATTAACCGCTGAGCCACTGAACTCCTCGTTCAGGCTAACGGTGAAGGCAGTTTTGAACTGAGAGTGCAGAGTCCCGAGGCTCTGTTTTGCCCAACTCTCAGTCCTTTTTTGGATAGTCTGTACCTTTTGAAAATTGAACCACAGACGTTCCCGGCCACGACTCCAGCACCTCTTCTGCTTTAAGAAGCGCTTTGTGTGAGATTTGGGCCACTGGTTTTCAGACTTTGTCTTTTTTCCTTAAAGGTACGCGGCTATCCCACGCTGTTGCTTTTCCGGGGAGGGAAGAAAGTCGGCGAGCACAGTGGAGGCCGAGACCTGGAGTCCTTGCACCACTTTGTCCTGCGCCAGGCGAAGGACGAACTGTGAACCCAGCTGACGCGCTGCCCGCAGGCCGCCTGGCACCGGCGGCAGGCGCTCAGCCGCGTGGACGCTGCCCCGTCGGGGGCGCTGGTGAGCCAGAGGCACGAATGTCCCGGACTGTGCTCTGTCCTCCGTGTGTGCGCTTCAGGCCAGCACGCTCTACTCTTAACGTTTCTCTAAGTAAACGCGAAACTCATGATCCCTTTTTGCAAACCGAGTATTTTCAGTGGCGACCCTGACCTCCGGCCCCTCCACCCTCCTCTCCGTGAGCTCTCACGCTTCCTTTCAGACGAGCCCGACTGTTTCCAGCTCCTGAGTGATCTGGGGGAACGCGTCATCCAAAGCTTAGATTCTGAGCCGCCCCCGAGTCCCGGAAAGGCGGCCCAGCGGCAGCGCTGCCCTTGCTCTGGTCGGGAGGTCACGGCGGGCTCGTTACTGACGTGGCTGGGCCGTAGCCCGGAGCAGAGTTTAAACACCGTCCTCCGCCTCCGGAAGAGCGGCTCTGCCGCCCCCTGGGTGTCCGGCCGCTGCCGCTGCCGCTCCCGGGGAGCGGGGTGGGCGCGCGGTACCCCCGACCCGTGCCATCGTCCGTGTGCGCGCGCTCGGCAGGGCCTTTATCAGCGCCCGCGGGAGGCGCCGGCTGTCCCCGGGAGCGATTTCATTAACACGAAGCCGGAGTCCACGGGGACCTTTAGGAGTTGCTGGCTCCCCGGACACCGGGGACGCGGGAAGCTCCGCACGGCTCGTCCTGACCTGTTAATGCGTAGGAAGACTGGGCGCCTCTGCCACCGGAGGCGCGAGCACAGGTGAGCGGGCCCGGGCCCGGGCAGCAGGGACCTGGGGAGCCCGGACCAGAAGACGCTTCAGCCCCAGCAGCCCTTCTGTTTTTTCCCGTTTTATGGCCGCGTTCGTGGCATACGGAGGTTTCTGGGCCAGGGAACTGACCCCGAGCCGCGGCTGCAACCTACGCAGCAAGGCCGGATCCTTCAACCCACTGAGCTGGGGATCAGCCCCACGCCCCCGCGGCGACCACTGCGGTCGGATTCTTAACTCACCGCGCCGCAGCGGGAGCCCCGGCAGGCCGTCTAGAGGCGGCGTCCTGTCCTTTGCCTTCGGGAGGGCGAGCTGCTGCCGGAGGGAGAGTGGGTTACCTTGACCTCAAGACCAAAGACGGAGGAGGCAGGGCCACCGCGGCCACTGACGCTGGCGGCCTGATAACTCGCGCCGTCCCGGCGAGGAAGCTTCCTCCCGCCCCCTGGGCGCCAGCGGCGGTGGGACTAGGCTCCCGAAAGGTACGTACCTGCTGGTTCTCTGCTCTCAGGTTGCTCCTTGTGACCGCCCACTGCCCACGCTCGGGGGATGCGGTCACTGGGCACAAAGTCACTGGTGGGAAGAGCCTTAGAAATAAGACCAGGTCTGCTGTCTGCGGCAGATGACACAGCAGGACTTTGGCCAGCCTCTGCCTTAAAGGAAATCTTTATTAATCATGTATGGTTCACAGATGTTCTTTTTAAAAAAAAAAAACCAATTTTCTAGAGAACCACAATCCTCATGAGTGGCTTCAGCTTTGCATCATGAGTCTTGTTTTAAAAGAAAATCAAAGTGGTACAATTTGTTTACACTATGATACTTTCTAAATAAACTCTTTTAAAAAAAACAAAAAAGTCTGGTCTTTCCTTACATGTTACAGCAAAACAGATATAAAATAGACAATAAATTATAGTTTCTATTTACAAAAAAGCTGTAAGTGCAGTTATAGATCATACATGTATTATTTAATCAGTTTACTATGAAATCAGTTTCCTAGTACATGATCGTGAAAAAGACATTTTAAAAACATTCTAAGATTGAATCGGGGTCTCTCTTTCTCCAGGAGAAAACAGTGCTAAGCCCTTCCCGCAGGCTGGGAGCCCCTCCTTAGCTCAGCGCCGTGGCTGGCCTAACCGCGAGACCCGGGACACTGTCGGGTAAAAGGCAAAGAACTGGTTTCTGGACACAGATGAGAGCTGACATCCCTGAAGTCCCTGTGCTTTTCAAAGAGCTGCCCCCAAAGGGAAGAGGTGCAGACGTGTCACCGGTTAAAACGATGGCTTTAAAAAGGCTTCTCGTCCCCAGAGCCCGGCCTCAAAGTGCGGTCGCTCTGTTCTCTGGTTTTGGTCCTAGCAAAGAAAACAGCAGATGCAGGGGGTGGGGGAGGGGTGGAAGTGATGCGGTTTAACTGAAATAACCACATTTTCACACCGACACGTAACAGCACGACAAAGGCACTTGCGGGGCGCCCGGCTCACCCCGGGCTGTCGGTCCCGCACGAAACCCACCTTCCTGGGAACCAGCTCGGAACGCAGGCGTCTCCTGATCCCCGTTACCTGTAAAATCCGCCTTTGAGAAACTACTGAAGCCGCCAATACTTTAGCCAAGGAGACTAACTTTTTTTTTTGTCTTTTTCTTTCTAGGGCCGCACCCGCGGCATATGGAGGTTCCCAGGCTAGGGGTCAAATCAGAGCTGTTGCTGCTGGTCTACACCACAGCCACAGCAAGGTGGGATCCGAGCCGCATTTGCAACCTACACCCCAGCTTATGGCAACGCCGGATCCTGAACCCACTGGGCAAGGCCAGGGATCGAACCCACAATCTCATGGTTCCTAGTCGGATTCGTTAACCACTGAGCCACGACGGGAACCCCGAGACTAACTTTTTAAAGATGATTTTCCCTCTTGACTCACTCATACCACAGAGAGTGGGATCTAAAGCGAAACTAATTTGGATGGTTTTTTTTGGTGGGGTGGGGGGGCGGCGCAGAGGGAAACCCTTCAAAGTGATCTCGCTGTGGTCACCAGACTTCGTGCTACCGGCATTCAAATGCGGCTTTCTACAGAGCGGTGGCACTCGCGACGTTTACTACGTAAGTTACGAACGGGGTCCTGCGGAGTCTCCCGGCGGCGGGCGCCTGCCGGCTCCGGGCCGCGCGCTCCGTGTGTTTTGTAAGGCAGGTGTCATCCGGGAAAACAAAGCGGTGCACGTCCCCAGCAGCTCGCTCCGAGCTAGTGGCATCCACAAGCTCTTACGACCATATTCCTGTATTTTTTCAGGATGACGTTGGAGTTGTCATCAAAGTAAAGAACCGAGATGGCGTTTAGTTTCGTCGGCGCGCAGCACGGCTTGGGGACGTACTCAGGGTTCATCAGGTGAACCTGTCCCGAAAACAGGAGGAGGGAAAGGGGTCAGTGGAGCCTGTACCTGGTCTGGGCCGACCCCCGCCTGCAAGGGGACCGCGCTCACCAGGGTCTGCACGATGGCGTGGTTGGTGGCGTTCATGTGCGCGTTGAGGGGGAACGAGCACTCCCCGTCGCAGTAATTGGCGGCGTAGCCCTTGGGTGCGATGATCCAGTCCTTGATTCAGAGCCAAAGCAAGCAACAGAAAAAGGGATTAACGTACACGCCTGGTGTCGCCCTCTGTAACCCTGCGAGGGGGTGGCATTCGCCCTGGACAGCGAAGGAGGCGCACACGGAGGTCAGGGTCGCAGTCGAGGGGCACGGCTCGGGGCTGAGCCTGGGCTGACTCTGGAGCCCTGCCCCCGGGGCCTGGGGTCCCGAAGGGGGTGGGCTCCACGCACGTGGACCAGAGGGGCCGCTGCAGGTGCCCTGTCACCAGGATGCCACCTGCACATGGAAACAAATACCTTCTATCCCTGTCACCTGGCATTTGCCTCTTAGGAACTAGCTCTCAGGCCAGGGGCAAAACATCCCTGCTCCTCTAGTCTGGGTGAGCCAGTGAGGTTACCCGTGAGGTCAGTGATTCCAGCCCTTTCTTGGAACACAGTGAACATCTATTGAAATGCCCAAGAAATACAGGCCCTATGGGCCCTGAAAGGAGGGAAAAATACTGGGAAATGGGCTACTGGTTTGGAGGGACGTGGAGCTTGGCCACCTGGGCTCCCTGGAAAGGCGCCAGGGGCTTCATGCCCGAGCCAGGGGCCACTCCAATTCCTCCTTGAAGAGCCGCGCGCCCAGCCCGCCTCCTGGTACCCGCACAGCCCTAAAGCTCGCGGTCTCTGATGACAGCTGCATGGAGATAAGCAGAGACTGCCGAGTTGGGAGTTCCCATCATAGTTCGGCAATTAAGGAACCTGACTAGTATCCATGAGGACGCAGGTTCGATCCCTGGCCCCGCTCAGTGGGTTAAGGATCTGGCATTGCCGCGAGCTGTGGTGTAGGTTGCAGACGTGGCTCAGATCCCGAATTGCTGTGGCTGTGGTGAAGGCCGGCAGTACAGCTCCAATTCGACCCCTAGCCTGGGAACCTCCATATGTGGCAGGTACAACACCCTCAAGAGACAAAAAAAAAAAAAAAAAAAAAGGGAAAGAAAAAGAAGGCACTGCTGAAGGGTCCCCTTGCCACCCAGAGAACCCACCTGCCAGCCCAGGTCCTGGAAGCTGACGTAGAGCTCGTGCTTCCTGCAGGCCGTCTTCAGCTCACTGCTGCTGTAATCTGCTGGGGGTGACGAGAGGCACCGTTAACTCACTCGTGCAGCCGGACAGCTCGCCACCTGCCAGGCGCCGGGCCGGGCTCGGGAGGCGGTGCCCAGGCCCCCTCCAGCACACACGTAATTCCAGACTCGAAGGGACTCCTTTCAGCCACAGATGTTTGTTGTGACCCCCGGGATGCACAAGACCTAGAGAAGGGGTGGACCAAGGTGCCTGAACCCCGTCCCCCCGGCCGGGTTGTGACTCAGAGGACATCGAGTCACACCAAAGACAAAAGTACCAGGCGGGATCCAATCGTGTCAAATGAGGCCCATCCTGAAGCTGCACGGGCTGTGAGGACAGCGGCCGGGCCGGGACCGCCTGCTGAAGGGAGTGCGCTGCCCGCAGGCATCGACCCAGGACCAGGACGGCGAGGCCCGGGAGCACCTGCGGGGCGCACGCCCCCGCCCCGGGTCGGGACCTGCCAGCCCGGCTTCACTACCTTCATCTCCCACCAGCAGGACTGGGGCCCAGGGAGCAGCTTCTGTGCAACACGCCCCTGCGGGGCGCCGTGGGACATGGAAGATGCGTTAGACGAGGCTGAACTTGTCACCGAGTCGGAGGGAACCGCAGGTGGCATCTAAGAGGAGGGCAGCTGGGCCGCCTTGTCGGGGCCGAGCCCCTGGCCTCGGGCAGCCGTTCCCACCCCAGTGCTGAGGACCCGCACTGATCTGGACCGCGGGGCCCCCTGCTGGGGTCGGAACACAGGCAGGGACAGTTTCTGCCGGGTGGAACCAAGACGGTGCAGGGACGGGCCACACGGCCACCTTCACCAGTAGTCCAGGGGTCTGCACACCTGCTACTCAGACTCACTGCTCAACAAGGAACCTTCTCTGCGAGAAGAGCCGTTTCTTTCAGAGCCAGACGCGGGCATTTGTGTTGTTAAGAATAGTCTGGGGCCGGGGTGGGACAGGGAGGAGTCTGGCGTCCCGTTTTCCTTCCTACGGACACTTCAGGCCGCACTTAATATCTCCGCGTCAAGGGCGGGCAGAGGACGGCTGCGTACTTGTGAAGTCAGCGCTCCAGACGCGACACCTGCCGCTCAGGGTTGCTGGGTTTACAGGGCCGCACACATTGTGTTCGGTTTTTTTTTTTGGGGTGGGGGGACTGACTTACTGCAGAAAATATCCCTCCCACCGTTGATATTTGTTTAGATGAACGGTCCGGGGAGGACAGTGGCAGTCGGCGCGGTTCAGTGTAGCGGGAACGCACCCACTTCAGCGGGTGAAGGAAAGCGGCACAACTTTGTCCACACGGGTTCCTCAGTCGAGGCAGAGAAGAGGGTCTAAGAGCCGGAGGGACACGCGCACACAGCCACAGCCACAGCACCACACCTGCCACGGCCACTCCCGAGGGCACAGTCCCCGGTCGCCTGTGTCCAGATCCCAAGCGTCACCGGGGTGGGGGGTGAGCCCCCGTCCAGACTCACAAATCAGAACCACCAGGTAAGTGCGCGGACACTGCACTTGAGATGCTGCCATTGAGCATCCGGCCCGCACCCGGGGACAGCTCCGCCCCGTCACACACACACAGCCCGTCTTCGGGCACCAGGAGGCCCTGCGCACGCGGGACGTGTCTGCGATGACGCCCTTGGTGCCCAGAGAAGGTTCAAGGCTTTTTCAAACTTGAACCCAGAAGGTAAAAGTAGGCTCTCCAGTCATTCCAGATAATCCTTTGGCAGACAAGTGCTCAAGGGACCCGGCTGGGGCTCTAGCCCAGCCAGACCAGGTGGGTTTGGGCGCACACACACACACACACACATACAAAACCCAACCGTTAAGTGACCAGGTGACGAAATCTAGCAAACATCAAAGCCCCTAGGACTAATTTCTTCCCTGACCAGGAGGAGGTAGCGCCCCGGCCTCTTCTCACCACAGACAGTCAAGCTTCAAATAATCGGGGAGATACTAAGCTCCGTCCCAGCAGCTTTCCACCCCCCTTTTATAAACTCTCTTTCTGTAGAGAGACCTGCAGATACGACTGGTTTAAAAAACCCCAGTCCTTCCTCTCTTCTCCAAATGAACGTGTTAACATTTGAACGTGGGTTTTAAATGGAGATCTAAGTTGGTTTTATCTTGGAGTCCCCACTGTGGCACCGTGGGTTAAGGATTAGGCTTGTCTCTGTGGTGCCGTGGATTCGATCCCTGGCCACGGATGCGACCGAGAATGAGAAAATAAATAAAACAAATAAATTGGTCTCATCTCATGCTGGGGTGTGTGGGGGCCGGCATGCAGGAAGAGGCTCGACCAAGGCAGAAGGGGAGAAAGTGAAAAGATCCAAGGCCGCCCTGCCGGACTGCTCCCTAAACGAAGGTCCTTCAGCCAGAACGTCCATTGCTCTGTCCTGGGGTGTCCTGGGGAAGGCCAGTGACCGTGGAGCAGAGACAAGGTGCCTAGAACAGCCTTGAGGCGAGGGGGCCGGGCCGCAGGGCCCAAAGCCCGTCCCTTACTCGCCTGTATTCTTCCGGTGCTTTGCTGAGGGCGGCGCGCCTTGCTGATGCTACAGAAACACACGAAGGGTCACGTCCGTTCCCAGTGGCTGAACTGGTGGCCAGTATCTCCAAGTTTCCCCTGAAGCTGGTGACGAGAGGCTGGGGCAGTCTGATCAACCATTCACCTTGGAGGAGGCCCAGGCACCACAGAAGGTTCTCGAATCACTCCCCAAGCCTCAGGCGTGTCATCCTGGGTTGTCTCAGACCAGGCACACCTGGAGGCACGGGGAGGCTGAGCCATCGGAGGTACGTTTTCCTGGGGTCTGGCTGATGGGCAGGAGGGTGTGGTGACCAAGCCCCCTGTCCTGACATGTCACACGGCAGCTCGGAGGCTGGTGGTTGGGGTCCGGGTGCCAGCAGGGCCGATGCCCAGGCTCTCGCCGTACACAGCTCTCGGCGGACCCCCCTCTTCGTGCTCACTCCCGCCTTTCTGCCCCCGCCCTTCTCATCCCCTCCCCCTCCAGAGCCTGGGCCACGCGCACGCTCGGGGGGGGAGCCCCTGCGGTCTCCCCAGTTCTGGACTGGAGCCCCGACACCCAGGCTCACGGGCCACAGTCTCCGCTGCCTGCCCTGGGCTCCTCTCCCCTGGGGTGACGGAGGTGGGGGTTCACCTAGAGAAGAAACGAGTGGCAGGTGCCGCCGGCTGGCGGGCACCCCCTCCCGGCGGCCCGGCCCCAGGCAGGGCTCCGGCGCGGCGGCACGGGCTCCGCCCCGACGCGAGTGGCACCCCAGGGCCCAGGGTCCTCCCGCGGAGCCACACCCTCGGCAAAGCGCGGAGGAGCCACGTGACGCCGAGCCCCGCCCGCGGTGGAACGCAGGCCGCTCTTGAGCCCAGGGATGCGACAATCACGAGAAGGGCAGGGCCGCGGTGCGCGTGCAGGGAGGCATACGGCCAGCTCCCACCGCCCCCATCACCACACGCGGGTGCGGGGGTCTGGGCACTGGCTCGTCCTTCCCCACGAGAGAAACAAAGAGGAGACACGTGGCAAAGGGAAAAGGCAGGAAAGAGACAAAGTCGGGGCGGCAGAAGAAAGCAGGGGGCGCGAGGAGTGAAAGAAGCAGGCAGGTGGCCGCCTGACCGTGGGGAGCTGGCCGCCCCCGTCCCCCCAACCCCCCAAGGCCACGCCAGCTGCAGGCCCCACGCTCGGCTGGGAAAACACCCGAACAGCAGGAGCTGAGAACAGGGCATGCTGTCCCCGCCCAGCTTCTCTCAGCTCAGGCTTTGGAGACTTCCGGGGGGGGGGGGGGGAGAGTCGATTTCTAGAGGGAGCGACTGCCCCGCTGGAATGACGAGGGAGGGGACAGCGCAGCTGCTGAAAGGGCACCTCGGTCTTCCCCGGTCTGGCCCGCTTGTCCCCGATCTCCAGCTCCATCCACCACCTTATCCCAAGCCGGCCTCTGGCGCCCACATCCCCACGGGATCCAACGCAGCCACCGGGAACCTGCTGGCGGGCCCCCCCCCCCGGGACCCCACTGGGACTCGATTCTGATACACAAGACTCTCCGAGTGTCGAGAGGTAGGACTGGGGACCGGATGGTTAGCGCAGGAGATGATAGTGAGGTGCTCTTGTGGCTCCAGGATTTGGGGACCCTCACGAGGCTTCACTTAATAAAGGAACATGGAGCCGAGCACCTTAAAAAGAGGCAGAGGCTGCCCTACACCTGACACGACCCGTGCCCCACGTACCTCGGTTCCCGGCCCTTCCTAGGCCACTCCCCGGCTCCGGGCCTTCTTGCCAATTGGCAGTAGCTGGTGAATTCCTGCAGCACCTGTTTATGCCTCGTTATTATTCCGCATCACTGGTCGTGAGCACATTCATGGGGCGGGGGTAGGGGTCAGCTTTTAATCGGCTTCGCTCCTTGATAACGTTTACACTAAAGGGGCTTAATGGCCAGCGAGAGTCAAACATTTTAATTACGGACTTAGAAACAATTCTGACTGTGCAGTCACTCCTGCCATGCCTCCCTCCACAGCTGGGCAGAATCAAGTCCTGATTTCACCTCCAAAGCCCCAGACGGGCCTCTGCCTCCTGACTGAGACACATCTGGAAGCCAAGCGACAGGCCCTAAAGTTTTCATTTAAGAGCAAAATGACCAATGACAATTCCCAAAGCCTCTGAAAAAGGATCAGCGGCCACTTCCCAGCCCTGACCCATGTCCACTCTTCCCAAGGACTAGGTGTCCGCGGGGTGTCCGAGCACTCACCTGGGGCATGGCCCGGCCACGGACGCAAACGTGAGCTGGAGGGGACACCTGCCGCGAACGAAAAGGCCAAGCAAACCTTGATCTGTGAGAAGGAGACCCCCTCGTCTGTGGACTGAAATTCCCTGAAATCTACAGCAGAAGAGACGGGAGCCATAATAAAGGCCCCACGCTGCTCTTTCACAAGTGTCGAATCCAGGCTCCCTTTCTTACGCCAGAAGCACAGTGAAGGGTCCCAACCGGAAAGTTCAAGGGACAGAAGATGTGAACTAGCAACAGGAAGGTCCACAGTGTATGTATGTGCTGAAAAGAACCACCTTTTCTCCCAGGATCTCTAGAGAGACATATGTGGGTGGGTTGGAAAAGGACGGAAGGAGAATTTAAAAGATGCTGGTGGGTAGCATTGAAATCGACATTCTCAAGGACAGAGAAGCTCCTGAGAAGCTGCCGATTCAGACAGTCGGCAGGGCTGAGTATCAGCAACGTGAATATCAAGGACCAAAGAGGCTCGACGCGCAGCTCACCCAATCTTACGTGAATCACGCAAAGTGGCAGAAAATGTTTCTCAACTCTTCGCCTCCCCAGAGAGCACCTCTAAGTCGCCGTGTTGGCAGCCAGCTGGTGGATGTGGCAGAAAACCTCGGGTTCACCCGCTGGACGGAAATCACCACCATCCCTCCCCAAAGACGTCTTAGAAAGACGTGGGAAAACGAGCCAGAGCAGTGTCTAGAATCACCCCACGGAACCGCCCACCTCGAGGCCGCCTGTTCACAACCGCTGGTCAGGTGACGCCACAGCCCCCCCAGGAGACAATGTCATGGGCCTCAAGAGGAGATACGATGAAAGAGAGGGGGGGACCGCAAGCAGAAAGAGGCCACCCAGGAGCCACGGACAGGGTGCCAGAGGCAGCCGTGGGCTGGTTGCCACGGGGGCTGAAAAGAATCGCGAGTCACTAGAATCGCCAGTGGGCTGCCCAGCATGGCTTGGACCGGGACTAGCAGACGTGTGTCAGAACGATAGATGACACTGTTCAGATGACATCCGAGGCCACCAGAGAAGGGCAGGTCAGCCACCATCCATCACGCCGCAGAGCAGACGGCGGCAGAGGTGCCAAAAAGTGAAACCCGCACCTGGGAGACGTCGGTCCAAATGCCTGTTCGGTGCCTGTGTTTGCAAAGTCCAGCCTGAAGGCCAAGTGCAGATGTGGGAGACTGTGGTGGGTAGAGGCCTCTCGGCCCTTCCCTTGTGCTGGCCGGTCCCGCCGTCTCCAGCAGCAGCGGTAGCTCAGTTCCCAAAAGAGCCGCTCTCGTCCTGCCGTGTTCGTCCCGACGACGGGCCGTCGGGTGGAGGAGGGCGAGGTTTTCACCCAGAGCAGGACGGTGGCTTCAGCGGGGGAATCTTAATGGTTCACAAAGACCCCGCAGCATCTGGCCCCACCGCAGCCCGGGAAGAAAGCACAAAGCGGACGGCCCAGCCCCGCAGGAGCAGGCCATCTTTCTGGGGGTCCCTTCTCCACGAGCAGCCCCCTCCGCAGCTCTGGTCCCGTTAACAAGTGGACGGAGGAGCCCCGCAGATGCAGCGGCGCTTCAGCGGGGGCCCAGTCCGGGCAACTTCTGGGACCAGCCGGGGAGGGGCTTTCAAGAGATGGTGGAGGGAAAGGGGAACCCGCGTGAGCAATACTTTCCCGGGGGCCTGAGCCCTCACACAGACGAGGCCAGGGCTGTTGGTTAGGAACTCTTGGCCTTATTGTTGTCGCTGAAGGGAACAAAGCACTTGGAAAGAACGGGGGTGGGGGTGGAAAGACCCTGAAAACGCAGATGGCCTTGCCTCTCATTACAGATCAGACCAACTTCAATGTTCATATTTAATTCAAACTCATCAAATCGGGGGGAAAAAAAAAAGGGTCGAAAGGGATCTGGGAGAGACTAATTCAGTGATACCGCTAAAACCAAAATCAGAGATGACATGTTTTCTCAATTAAAAAAAACGTCTGTGTGCACTGGTCGGGGAGGGAAGGCTGCATAAATCAAGTGAGATTTTCGTTTGAAAAAGCAATCACCGACTCGAGGGCTGCCTTCCTGTCTGAGGTCCCAGAACCAAAGTGGCCACAGCACATGAGTGAACAGACGCCAGCCCCTGGCCGGCTGCACCCCCGGGCCCCGAAGGGGAACAGGGAGATGGTTAACTGATCAGCAGGCTTTCTCCGAAGCAAAAAAAAAAAAAAGAAAGAAAAGCCATCGTTTCTTCTTTTTCTTTCAACCCCAGCCCTGACTGTTTCCAGTGGTCAACACAGGAACACCCATGCTGTGCAACGCTTCCAAGAAACACCAGGATGACAATAAGCAAAATGTCACATCACGGTGGGGGGCGGGGGGGAGGGGGGCTTCGGGTTCCACAGCCGAGCGTGAGCGGTGACAGAAGCGGCCGAGCCTGGACCCGAAATGAAGACACCAATCCCCCAAGGAAAATCGGGCGCTTGGGGAAGTTCCGTAAACACTTGCCGGCCACGGAAGACGGCGCTTTTAAACAGTCACCTGGAAGAAGGAATGCACCTTCCAGGACTATTTTCCCGCCCTCCCCAGGATCCAGACCCACACCCCGCGAGCTTCCCGCAGCGGGATGCGGCTCCTCTTTGAGCCAGAGCGACGCTCCTCATTCCGTCCCGCACATCCGAGGATCAAACGTCCCGACCTCACAGCTGCGTAAACCGAAGCCGAGCTGGACTTGGTTTGTCCAAGGTCCCAGAACAGGAATGGAGAGAGCAAGACCTCTGACAGCAAATCGCACAGCCGGTCCTCAGTTTCATGCCACCTTCAGAGCACCGGGGTCTGAAGCCTGTACTTAGCGGCTCTGGGGGCCGGGCAGCAGGCGGCAACGTGAGTTCTGGGGAGCGGACTTCGGCAGGGCCTGGGAGCCAGCGTGTCTGAGGGACCCTGAGCTGACACTCGGGCAGTGGGAGCCGTTTCCTGCGTCCAGTCCTCTGCACCTGCCCGTTCACGGCAGGAGGGGGCCGAGCCCAGGCCGCCGCGCTCCGGAGTCGGGGTAGGCACCTGGCCCCAGCCTCTGTCCCGAAGCTGAGGCTGCCTTCCTGACCGCTACGCCGAAATCGCGCTTCTGAGAATCATCGCCCACAAAGGAAAACAGAGATTCCGAATATCATCGGAGCGCACGGATCTGACCACGTCCAAGGCAGAACCCTGAACCTCCCCGTTAAATGAGGCGAAGCCATCCGCCACCGAGTGCTGTTGGGGCTCACTTGCCATCCCTTCCAGGCGAGCGCAGTGGCGAACACGAACCCGTGTTTTTCGAGCACACAGAGTTCGTTTGAACATCACACCCTCCCAGGCGTAACAGCACTAGGAGAAAATCTAGGTCCTCTCAGGATCCTTATGAGAACGAAAAGAGTTGGAGACCTCAGACCAAACAGAAGGATGCTTTTCTGGAAAAACACCGAGGCTGCCCGCAGCCTGCCAACAACCCCTGGGCCACCAGTGTTCCCTCTGATGGCTTTAGGCAGCCGCCTAGACAGTCGGGGATGGACAGGCACCCGCAGGCCTCACACGTGTCTGCAGAAACCGGGCGCATGCGAAGCCATCGGCAGATCCTGCGTCCTCATGGATGCCCCAGGCCCGCCAAGACGGGTCAACCCAACCCACCTGAGGCGCCGGAGGCCCGCGACACGTCCTGGGCCTGTGTGGAGCGGTTGCGGCTCTGCTGTCGCCGCCGCCCGGTGGCCGACCTGGCGGTACGCACGTGGACCTCGCTCACCTTGAAGAAGGCCACCATGAAGGGCTGCTTGTCGTAGGGGCCGTCCCGGCCCACCAGGCCCGCGGCTCGGGGGTTGATGCTGAGCCCTTGAATGCAAACCAAAGCGTGCCTCTGTGATGCCACGGAAAATGCCACCTGCTGCAGCTCTACACCTGAACCTGCCCGGCCTCCCGGGTGCCGATCACAGAGGAGGGGGCTCCCCCTGGTCAGGCCACCCCAGCCCCTCCTTCCTGCCAGAGTCCCGGGAGGCCACGCAAGGGTGGCGGGAACCGCTGGCTCTCCCACTTCCGCTAGTCTTTTCCCTCCAATCCAGCTTTTTCTTTCTGATCATATGCCTCCCACCCAGGGGGGCAGCTTAACGGGCAGACTGCGCCACGGCCAAGGGTCGGCTGGGGGCCCCGGAACTGCTGCGCTTGGATGCTGCAGGAGGAGGGGGTGTGGGCAGGGCCCCCCAGTCTACTCAGTGGCAGAATTTAGACCCTGCTCCCACCTTTCTCCGAGTCTCAACCTCCTCCCATCCCCAGACCCCGCCGGGGAGCCCTGCCCTCCCCAGGTCATCCTTGGAGCCTGGACCACCTGCGCGTTTCCCAGTCCTTGCTCGGAGACCTGGGGGGACGGCTGGGCTTGTCCACAGTGGCTCTGAGGGGACAGCAGCGAAGCCACCCTGGAGCGGACGGAAACCACGCGGTGCGAAGGAAGCCAACGCCAGCGACCCTGGGCCCGGTCTCGGCAAACTCACCGTCCTGTGTCACCACGCCCAGCTGCAGCCCCAGGTTGTGCTGCGGGGTCAGGACCCACAGGTTGCTGGTGGCCGTGATGTCGAATTCCAGCCAGCCCTCCTCCGAGGCCCACACGACGCGGGTGTCCAGCAGAAACAGGTCGGAGTCTCTGCAAGACAGAACAGGTGACACGATGAGGCCTCCCGGCCCCGGCCCAGCCTGTGCGGCCTGGTGCTGGACACAGGCCACCGCCGGGTCGGGGACGGTAGCGCACTGCAGCCCTGGCCCCCTGACGTCACGCGGGACACGGGCACGGCGCGATCTAGGGAGACACGACGAGACCACGTGCGGGGGCACCCAAGGCCTCAGAACGGCTGCCCACGCCAAGCCCTTCTTAGAGTCTGGGTGAAGCCACAACAAAAGCTCCCCGTTGGCCAACTGTTCCAGCATCCCGGTGTGCACAACACAGAGAGCTGTCCCCGGCGCGCTGCGGTAACGGACATGGGCAGAGAATCTGAGAGGATGGATGTGCGCGTCTGACCGGGCCGCTCTGTTGTGCAGCAGCAAGGATCACGGCCTTGTACATGACCTAGACCTCGATAAAACTCAAAAATAAAATCTGCAAGAAAAACAGTCACAGAGTCGCCCACTTTTAAGTTAAGGCTCACGGATGCTAAAAAGAGAAAAAGTGCGGGGGAGAGGGCAGTGAGGAAAAGGAGTAAGAAAATATTAAAATCAGGATGCATGAAGATGAACATTTACCAAGTTGTGCTTTGTTCCCTTTTATTAAATTTGATTAATTAATTTATCACTTTTTTTAGGGCCACATCCGAGGCATATGGAAGTTCCCAGGCTAGGGATCCAATCGCAGCTGCCACAGCAACGCGGGATCCGAGCCGCGTCTGCGACCTACACCACAGCTCACGGCAACGCCGGATCCTTAACCCACTGAGGGAGGCCAGGGATCGAACCTGCATCCTCATGGATCCTAGTCAGATTTTGCTATTGCTGAGCCAATACAGGAACTCCTTCTTTTTCTGTTGTTGTTGTTGTTGTTTTAATTAGGACCTGACAATCCCCACGTGGTAGTTCCAGTGAACGAAGGAGAAACCAGGATTCACATCCTGATTCTGAGTGACCACCTGTTCTTTCCTTTTCATGAAGGGCTCTGAATGGTCTACACCGAGTGCCGAGCCCTTTCTTGTATGGCCCGTGGGTGGGTGTGGAGTGACTTTTAAGTCTGTCCCGGCGCGGCTGTGAGCCGCGGCTGGGGTTCTTTGAGCCAAACTCACAAGCGCCTCCCTGTCCCTGGGGCTCCCCAGGGACCACTTTTACATTTTTTTTTTTTTTTTACAGTTTCCAACTAACATGACCCTAGGGGTTATGGGAAGAGGGGGTGAGGGACCCACATGCCATGACAAGGCAGTGAGGGACCGTCACCTCAGCGTGCCACAAGGACACTCAATCTGCACTGACGTCCCAGGGTCACTGGCACAAAGCGGCCTGGAATTCCCACGAATTCCAAGGACGGGGGATGTTTGGGCCATGGAAAGATTCTAATCCCCTGGTGCTGGAAATATTTTGCTGCCATGGCTTGCAGGACAGAAACACTCCTAGAATTCAATACTAATTGTTTTTTTTTTTTTTTTTTGTCTTTTTAGGGCTGCACCCGCAGCATATGGAGATTCCCAGGCTAGGCGGTCCAATCAGAGCTACAGCTGCCGGCCTACACCACAAGCCACAGCAACACCAGATCCGAGCCGTGTCTGCCACCTACACCACAGCACACGGCAACACCGGATCCTTAACCCACTGAGTGGGGCCGGGGATCGAACCCGCAACCTCATGGTTCCTAGTCGGACGCGTTTCCACTGCACCACAAAGGGAGCTCCTCAAAACTACGTTTAAGATGAGCGTCACCACGCGAACACTGTGCACTTAAAAGGGTCATGAGTGGCTTTCGTCTACTTTGCTTGAACCATCCGGAGAACGGGGTTGAAAAGCCTCATCCCCACTGGGCGGCCGGGGACACTGAGAACTTGGGCGCGAGTTTCCGGACACGTGGCCAAGGTCAGAGTCAGCAAGCGGAGGAACTAGCTGTTGAGATGAAAGCAAGCGGGTTCAGAGTTTTGCACGACCGCTTCTGAGATTATCATGAAACAACCTGTTAACAAATGAATGCAAGGTACCATCCAATGTTTTCAAGGCCGGTGAAACGTCTGAGTTTTAAAAAATAAAGGTTACGTTTCTCAGAAGGGACATTTTTCCTGTTTACATGGCTCAGAGACGCTATTGTCATCTTTTCCGAGCTTAAAGCAGTCGGTGCGGCTTCGAGCCGTTTACTCAGCTGCTGGACAGAGTCTGCGGGGGGCCCCGTCCAGGCCCTGCCATCTTTAAAGCGCTGCCCCCCACGTGGGTGTCACACCCCCTGTTGACAAATTACCCCCCCCCCAGCCCCGAGGCGGCTGTGAGCAGGCAGACACGGGGTGTTCGTGGAAAACAGCAAGAGGGGACGGCAAGGCCAAGGCTTTGAAGTGAAGATGGAAAAAGACACCTCTTCTAGAAGGTCGGAGATCCTCTCCAGAAATAACACGGACGCCACAAACAGCAACGTGGGAAGAGCAGCCAGTCCCGAAGGAGGCCCGAGACACGTTCCTCAAGGGGCTGCTTCTAGAATGCCAACGCGGTGGGACCGTCAGGGCCCGGGAGGGGACGAGGGCTGGTGTGGGGGCCACGGCCGAGGGCCACTGGCCCCTGAAAAGCTCTGATGGAGCCAAATGGCACAGAAGTCTTCGGGGATGCAGAAAAACACCGCCCAAGACGTGAGCGTGGCAGAGCGGGTAGAAAATGCTGCAACGAGCTTTTATTTTTACGGAGCAGAGTTTAGGATAAAGCAACGGGGAGTCTGGCACAAGAGAAAGTGGGGGACGGAACAGAAGGACCTCATCCGAAAATGGGGGAGAGCGAGCAGAGAAGAGGAGAAAGACGCGGCTTAGAGAGGGAAGAGGAGGCGAAAGCGAACCCGGGGGCTCAGGTGGTGGATTCATCACTACGCGGGGCAGAGAGGACGTCCCGGGGGGCCCACGCTGCCACCGAGGGCTCTGCTGTCACGCTGGGCCCAGGAGTTCGTGGTGCTTCTCAGCCACACGGCGCGGTGGTTGTGTGGTAGGGACGGCGCTGCTCCGGGACCCAGGGCGGGGGTCCGTGGAACTCCCAGGGTGGTAGCTGAGCCTGGACAGATGAAGGGCTCCGGGCCAGGCTCAAGTTCAGCTGCTTGAACCTCGGATGCTCGGGTCCCTTGGAAGAGAGGTGATGGAGGCTTAAAATGACCGGACTAGCCAGCACTTCCTCTGTGCTTTCCCTGCACAGCCCAGAGCCTCCCTCTGCTCCCCAAGAAGCCCGGGAGGCAGGTCCCCTGTCCCTATTATGTGTCTCTCCTACAGCTGAGGGCGTGCAGCCCGGAGAGGGTAGGAAGGCCAGGGTCACGCAGGTGTTCGGTGGAGTGACCAGAGCTCGAAACCAGAGCCCAGACTCTCGGCCACTACACATCAAAGCAGCAGAGTCAAGGAACGGATAGGGCAGACAAATACATGATATCACTTATTTGTGAAATCTAAAAAAAAAAAAAAAATCTGGATACGCATGGACTTATTTACAAAATAAGAATCAGACTCACGGACATAGAAAATTTTATGGTTACCAGAGGCGAAAGGTGGAGAGGGACAAATCAGGAGTTTGGGGTTAACAGATAACACTACTGTACATAAAGCAGATAAACGACAAGGACCCACCGTACAGCGCAGGGAACTAGATTTACTATCTTACAATAAACCATGATGGAAAAGAATCTGAGAAAGAAAATATGTGTCTGTAAAACCAAACCACTTTGCTGTGCACCTGAAACAAACACAATATTGTAAATCGAGTATACTTCAATTGAAAAAAAAAAAAAAAGTCTGGCAAAACGTGTCGGGCAGAGATAGTAAATGCCCAGCGAAGGCTCATCAAGATCAGGGTAGGAAGGGGTCAAAGGTCATGCAGGACACGCAGGAGGGACCCCAGATGCCTAAAGCCTGCTGCTGGGACTCTGGTGGCCTCCCCAGTCTTGCGCTCCTCCTCCTCTTTCCAAGCCCACCGCCCTCTGTCTGGCCTGAGCCCACCGCCCGGGCACACTCACACAGCCACCAGCAGGGGTGAGGAACTCTCAGAAAGAGAGAGAGCTTTGAGTCTCCACGTGTCCAGTAACTCAGGTATTTAAGAGACACCACGGCAAGTCACTCCAACGGGTCTGGGCTGTTCCCCATCTATTTACTTTTCCTCAATGACACATGACCTTCTTAGTCTGCGGACTCTATCAGAGCGTCGTCTCAAACAAGATGCACCTGATTTTGCCATGTGAACAAGAGGGGTTCCCTTCTAAACCCCACTCCAGGAGTTCCTACTGTGACTCCGTGGTAAGGAACCCAACCAGTGTCCATGAGGACGCGGGTTTGATCCCTGGCCTTACTCGGTGGGTTAAGGATCCTGCATTGCCATGAGCCGTGGTATAAGTCGCAGATGTGGCTCAGATCCCACGTGGCTGTGGTTGTGGTGTAGGCCGGCAGCTACAGCTCCGATCTGACCCCCAGCCTGGGAACTTCCATATGTCACGGGGGCAGCCCTAAAAAGACAAAAAGTAAAAAGAATCCTAACCACTTTCATGGCCTGCCTCTCACAACGCTGGACACCCTGGTGAGACGATGCGGGCGAGCAAAGCCACCCTTTTCTGGAATGAATACTACAGAAGGCATGGTTTCCAGAAGCAGCAGCCTGTTTTCTTTTCTCTTCCACATTTTCCAAATGGATAAACAGCCCCCTGCCCCCCAACACCCTGATGTTCCCCCCTCCAAAACGTGGCACGGGTTTGAGTGTATACAATTCTTTACGATACCATTCATTCCTCTCTAACCTTCTCAGCTACCCTGCACCTTTGCAAAGAACAGAACGTAGACAGGCTGAGGAAGGTGGTTTGGGAGCTTCTAGAATCTCTTTTTTTTTTTTTTGGCTTTTGTCATTTTAGAGCCACACCTGCAGTATGTGGAGTTTCCCAGGCTAGGGGTCTAACAGGACCTGTAGCCACTGGCCTACGCCGCAGCCACAGCCATGTGGGATCTGAGCTGCGTCTGCGACCTACACCACAGCTCACAGCAACACCGGATCCTTAACCCACTGAGCAAGGCCAGGGATAGAACCCGCAACCTCATGGTTCCTAGTCGGATTCGTTAACCACTGCGCCACGACAGGAACTCCTCCTTTTTTTTTTTTTTTCAGGTAGATCATTCTAAGTCTAAAGAATATGCGCTTGACTAAGAAGATGAAACTAACTGGTTACACGACCCGGGTTGTGGCTCAGAGTTACATCATCCTCTTTTCAGGGGCAAAGGAACAAATGCTGAAAAGTTCAGGGCTGGCCTGGGACCCCACTGACTGCGCCAGAGATTATCAAGGCAGCAGTCCGATTTCAGAAGTCCCCAGGGATCAGACCTGTGAAAGCCAGACACAGAAAGAGAAACAGGTGTGGCTGGGCACGGCGATAAAAGGCTTCGATTGTCCTCTGCCTAAAGGACAGGAAGGGTCGCCCAATCCTGGCTTTCTCAGATTTGCCCTTCTCTTCATGAAAGAAAATGATCTCGGGGATCTTACTTTCACATCAGTGGAGATAAGAGTTCACGTGACTTCCCTTGGGTAGGCAGCAAGGAATATCTTACAGAATTCACGGAGCGACCAGCCCCTGCGAGTCAGTCTATAAGAAATGCTTTTCTAAGAAAACTACTCTTTTAGATCCTGGAACTGGCTCAACTGCTGGGTTCAGGTCTCGTTTGCAGAACTATACTGTTTGGTTAATGACTCAAACATCAACATTTGTGGGGGGCTCACTATGAAGATTTCCAAATAGAAATAATAAAAATACGATACTTCAGAGACGTATGCTTCTGGCTATGATGTATCAAACTAACACTCATACTAAGAAGGACCGAAAAAACAAACCCGTTTGAAGCCATCTTAGAGCAACCCAGAAAGGCAACAGCTCATGGATCAAGAGCTCAGACAGAAAAGAAAGGCATTGAGCTGAGCTTTGCATTTGCTGTTGCTTTTTCATTTCAGGGCATTTGTTAATTCTGAGCATGATGCAAGGATGTCCAAAGGAAAGGAATAGCAGCTTAGAACTTGGAGCAAGCAATATGGCTGGCTGGGGACAAAAACTGGAGCTTCAGGAAGTTATGACTTGAAGGGCTAAGGTCCCAAAGGAAAGGGGCTGCATAGAAGTGAGCTCATAAAAGTGATCTCACAGAAGTTTGGGTTCACTTCCTCCAAGCCCTTGGCTCCTCAAGTCCTGGCTGCCATGAACTCCAGTATTTCCACTTGAGATATCTGCCAAATATTAGGCTGCGTCTGCATGGAATAAGAAGCTGAGAAAACAAGCAGAAAGAAACTGCTTAGAGGATCAAAAAGCAAAGCAGAGTTTTTGGCAGTCTCGAATGGCTGGGGAGTTAAAAATCAGAGTTCAGAGCCCACCAGGGAACAGAACTTCTGATAAACAACCTAGACCTTCAGCTGAGACCCCTAAAGAGCTAAATTGTAAGAGAAACAGAAAACCAGAAAGAGAAGCTTAACACATCTGGAAATCCACCCTCTTTGTTTTATACAAAGAACAAGGTAATCTGTCTGCCTGCGTTTTGTCTGCCTGTGTTCTGGAAGAAAGTGAAATCTGGCCTGGAAGGAGATGCCAGTATCTAGAACTATTTTTCATAAATAATGTCTAGAATGTAATTTTTAAGAAGTATCAGGCATGGCAGGAAATAAAACCAAATGAAGGAAAAAATCAAGAGAGCAAACAGATAATGGAAACAGACCAACAAGTGATCCAGATAATAGCATTTTCGGACGCGATCTTAGAGTCTAAATCTAGCCGTATATAAAAAGGATAATAAATCACAAGTTGGTTTTTGTGTGTGTGTGTGTGTGTGTTTTTAGGGCCGCACATGTGGCATATGGAGGTTTCCAGGCTAGAGGTCTAACGGGAGCTGTCGCTGCCGGCCTTCACCACAGCCACAGCAATGCCAGATCAGAGCCATGTCTGAGACCTACACCCCAGCTCACAGCAACACCGGAACCTTAACCCACTGAGCGAGGCCAGGGATCGAATCTGCATCCTCATGGATACTAGTCAGGTTCGTTTCTGCTGAGCTGTGATGGGAACTCCCACCAGTTGGCTTTGATCCAGGGATGTGAGGTTGGTTTAACATTTGAAAACCAATTAATGTGGTATAGATGACGTTAACACTGTAAAGGGGAAAAAAAAATCACACGTAGACAACTCTCTAGGGTTCCTGGGAGACTGGTTCTAAGACCCTTGTGGATACTAAAATCTGCATCTGCTCAAGTCCCTGATATAAAAACCACATAGTATTTGCATATAACCCACCCAGTCCTCCTGTATATTTTAAATCATTTCTAGGTTTCTTGTAATACCTAATACAATGCAAATGCTATGTGAATAGCTGCCAGAACACAGCAAATTCAAATTCTGCTTTTTGGAATTTTTTTTTCAAACGTTTGGCTCCATGGTTGGATGACTCTACAGATGTGGAACCCACAGCTATGAAGGACCAACTGTGATCATCCCAAAAAATTCAGGGAAAAAAAAAGCGTGATAAATAAATTTTCCTGCTCTAACTCTTAGTGGCTAAGCAATATATGCAAGTTATTTAACCTCCTGTAGTTTCCTCACGAGTATTAAATAAAAAGAGAGTCAGAGATGCATTTCTTCACATCTTAAAGATTCTGGAGTTAGGATGAATCCTACAAACCAAACTCAAAAAAAATACACACACACAAAAAAATCGCCACCCCCACTGTGCCTGTTTGCAAACAGAGGAGTAAATCGTGACACTGTATAGAGCAGGAGGAACTGAATTTTAACTTTGGGAATTAATTCTCACTTTAAACGTCTTCCCAAAAACCACAGCATGATAGAACACAAAAAAAGTAACATCACATACAGAGAAGTCAGACTGTCAGTGCCAGGCGACACAGCTGCCAAAACACACACGGTTGACTGTGGATTTCAAAATGAGCAGAGGCACAGGCGGCCAATCCAGGTACCAAACGGAACCATCTTTCAGACACTGCAAACATTTCTGGCTAGCTTTCAAGAGATGCTGTTTGACTTTCTAGGTATACAAAACTGAATTCAGAAGAGTCAAAGTATGTCTCTAACCACATAAGAAATGTAGGCAAAAATGACATTCTTAAAAGGCCTCCAAAGGCGCTATTAGTATTAAGGTGATATTATTAAGGACCATGAGTACATGTTATGAAAAGCGACTCGCTACCAACATGCTGCCATACAGGACAACAGACGGTGGGCAGTTCATCGGGACAGCCTTCACCCTCAAGTATGAAGACAGTTGAATATGTATGAGACGCAGAAGAAAATGGTAAAGCAAGTGGACAAAGACATAATACTGTGAAAAAGTCCAAGTACTTCCACGTAAGTTTATTCTAATCTTTCTTCTCCTCCACAGCCCTCCTGAGAAAAGCTACTGACAGATCCATGACTGACCAATAGGTCGGTGCAGGTTTGCGGCGGTTTTGCATCGGCAGGCCTCAAAAGTCAAAATACCAGGGCCTGAATTCTAGCAGACACATTGTTGCCACCTCCTATGCCATCCACGCAGAAGCATCCTGGAGCTGTTCGCGTCTAAGCTGAGGAGATGAAGGTGCAAAGTGTGCCGTAATGGAACCGTTGGCCTCCTTCTGGCGCTTAGTCTTTATCTCGACACTGTCCCCCGTGTCACTGGGGTGACTTTTGGGAAGCAAAGCAGACAACAGTCTGGGCCCAATTTGGACTTGGCAAACTCTCTAAGCGCCCACATTTCATGCTTCCAAAAGGGCGACCTGCCTGCGATGCCATCTGATGGGTCGTGGCTAAATCCTCATGACGTAGCACAGAGAAAGGCCTTTCCCAAACTCTCGGCACTATAAATACATGCCAATTTCCACCAGTGTCCTCACTAAAACATGACAATTTATGGCACCAGATATTAACACCAAACTCATCCTAAAACAGCAACACCGCATCATACTAGAGCATCAATTCTTCAAATAAACCACAGAGGGTACCCCGTGCTACTTTGGTTGGACTGTGGACACGGTTGGGTTGCTGACCTACAAGTGCTTCCAGATCTTTCCGGGACTTAGAGTCCATCTCTAGGCTTATTCTCAAGGTCGGAGTGATGGACCAAATTATCTTCCTGCTCTTCCTCAAAGCACCAGCTACTCGAGTCATCGCCTTTTTGAACGTGCCTGGCCCAGCGATGTCTTAACAACCAGAGGGACGGGTTTCTGCAGCATTCGCAGCGATTCTCTTCCAGGAATCTTTTCTGACCCTCCCGGGGTCAGGCTTCCGAGCTGCCTTCTGCATCAGGAGGCCCAGCCCAGAACTTCGGCCTCAGCTGGGAGTCTGACTCAGCATTGAAACACCTGCCTCTTTTTCTTGCTTTCATTTTCAGGGAGGCCAACTGTTTCGCAACACACACATTCGTTAAGCCATCAAACACGACAAACTTCGCTTAAGCAGAGATTAGACAAGTGTGCGTCTTCACAAGCCTGGAGAAACCTTTTTAGTCAAGACGCCCCCAAGACGGCACAGGTGGGGAGAGCGAACCTTCACCAGAAGGGGTCCCGCAGATCCAGGCGGAGGCCTCCGCGAGAGCAAGAGGAGACCGCAGGCGGCCTGGGCTCCGGGCCCACCGATAAGAAGAGGAAATCTCCTCCCGGCCAGCCTGGAACGCTTCGAAAGCATATGACATTCTCCCAGTTTCCCCAGTATTTCCCCTTTCCTGTGCACGAACATTAAACGCATCCAGTCGCCAAATATCCCCCATGCGAGAAGGCAGAGAAGTCCCGGCTCGGCTTTGACACAGTCGTCAAAGGCTGGGACCATCGGGGGGTCTGTTTTCCAAGCTCACGGCCCGGAGAACGCATGACAGCACAGACCTAAGCACAAGGCAGCCGCTGGGTGTTGGCTGGGCTTCAATACACACCTCGCAAGAGGTCTCTGAGCGCGTGCTCCCTCTCTTCCTAAAGAACCATAATTTTGACAAATTCCATAGTCACAAACCCCTCCAACCTAGTGTTTTCACGATAAAACTTTTCCTGCGGAACAGAGAAAACTATGTTTTCTCCAAACAAACGTCTGAGCCAAAAGGCCCCGGCAGAGAGAGACAACCGGGCAATCATTAGGCAGATTGAAAGTCTAGGGCTAAAGCAGTTCCCAGGAATCACTGAATATCAGAAGGTGGAAATCTCACAAGGAATAATTTGCTTTTCACAAGAGGCCCTTAGGAGATATGTCTGTGAATACGTTTTTATTTGGGAGGGAAATCAGACATCAGAAAACCTCCCTTCCGTTCTGGATGCTGGTCTGTTATAAAGACACCATGGGGCTGTATTTTACTTCTAACTTAACCGCCCCAGGTGAGAATTCACATACAACCATCAGTGTGTATGTCCGACACCATGACGTGTCCCCAAAGCCTGGCATGTCCTCCTTCCCTAGTCCCTCATTAGGGACTTGAATAAATAGTCAGTGCTCTCCAGACGATTCTTTCATGGGGCGAGTTAGCGTTTGGTATTTCAGCGAGTGTATTTGAGACAGACCCCCTCCCCGCTCCCCGAGATCCCTAAGGTCAGGAGAAACCAAACTCAGACTCTCTTGGGAAACTAAACTTTTGGGCATTCTTGGAAGGTCAATAGATTTCCAGGACCAAAAGTAGGAATCTGGACTTGGTTTAGGAAACCAAAGCTAAGACAGTCCAGGAAGGTGCCCCCCCCCCACCCATCCCGGCATTCTCTTCTTTTAACTTTTATCTTCATGTTTACTCTAAGTATCCAGACTGCCATCCCGCGTGCCGAATTCCTACCTGCTGCCCACTGAGAGCCACGCACGCCCAGTGCTAACCTCTGCCCCGGCCGGACCCACTCAGCTGACCCCTAGACACCCGGCAACAGTTCAAAGTCGTGGGCCTGTTTTCTGGGTGCTATAGGGTTGAAATGACTGCTGCCATTCTTCATCCCTCAGCCCCCCCCCAAGTCTCTAAAAATCACTCCCTGGAAGCTTTTACTTGCTAGACCGGCCCAAGAACACACTTCACTGCCGTTCTTTTATAAAACAGCGTGACCTCATTTCAGGAAACAAGAATCACAGAAATATGAGGGGGAAAAAAAATCAATTGTTCCCTTGTATTCAGGTGATAAAAAAATACATTTAAGACACACACAAACCCTCTCATTCAAAGATATGTTTATCATATATATATATATATATATATATATATATATATACTGTACGCACACACACACACACATAGCCTTCTATTCACCTGATTCAGTAGCTTTTGTAAGCATCCTCATATAATTTTCATGTGTGAATTCATGTCCCCCGCATCATTCCATATAAAGATTAAACAGTAGCAGGAAACATTTTATCCCCAGGAAGTTCTATGTTTTCTGGTCACAAAGGATGCTTGGTAAATGCCATTCACTGTCTCGCTTCAGCAAAGAAGACTCTTTGGAAAAAAAATCTTCAACTTAATAGCAAAGCACCTGCTTGCTGGGTAAACGCCACCTTTGGGAACACTTCCCTCCTCCTGCTTGCAGGCTGCCCCTGCACTCCAGGCCACCTTCCGCAGACACGCTTGGGGGTGAGAAACGGGGGCCAGCCCCACAGCCCCCCCCTTCGGGGTGCCTTGCGCCTCCGTACCTGTGGTGATGCTGCTGTAAGACTTGGTAAATGCTGATAAGAAAAGTCTGGTTTTTAAAACTGCCCACAACACAGTCCTTGTAGATTCGGAATTCTGCAGCCGTCACCGCCTCGCCCTCAGGAATCTGGGATAGGTTGAACTTGAACTCTTTGCGGTGTCGCTGGCGAGGGGAGAGCTCCTTGTCGTACTCCACTATAGGGTTAAACGAGAGAGAGTGACAACTGTCGTTACTTGCCTACGTGCCACCGGCTCACCTCAAGAAAGCGCCCCATCCTCAT
Source organism: Catagonus wagneri (assembly GCA_004024745.2). Taxonomy (NCBI): domain Eukaryota; kingdom Metazoa; phylum Chordata; class Mammalia; order Artiodactyla; family Tayassuidae; genus Catagonus; species Catagonus wagneri. The sequence goes on from PVHT021183524.1 coordinate 29,813,996, forward strand.
TCGTACGTGGATTAGCGGGGGACCCGAGGCTTATTAGAGGGACCGGGGAGGGGGCGGAGGGGTGGGGAGAAGCACTGGCTGGGCCGTCAAGCTGAGATGAAAAGCCTTCATTTAGCCCCAGGCCTAAGGAAAATTCTTAGCTTCTATGTAAAGACGTTAAATACGCCAGTTTAACCAAGTTGCATGGAAGCCGGTTACTCAGACTTTGGCTTCAGGTCTCCCCACATCTGCACCCACGGAAGGAAGATGGCTCCCCAGGGAAGTGGAGAGAATTCAGGAAACAATGACCGTGAACCCTCTGCCGTCCTGGCCCCTCGGTCCCCTCCGAGCACCCCCCCTTCCTGATTCTCTGTCCCCACGTGCTGGCTCCTCCAGTCACCATCAAGCTGTTGACAAGACCAAGGGGAGCCCCGAGCTGACCTAGTGCATTTCACCTGGGCCTGAAGCTCCCAGCACCCTCAGATTTTGCCCGACGTCCAGTGGGAAGTCTTGTTGAGGGGTTTCATGTAAAGGTTCATAGAAAATCTGTGTGTGTGTGTGTATGTGTGTGTGTGTGTGTGTTGGGTGTGTGCGTGTGTGTGTCTTTTCAGGGCTGAACCCACGGCATGTGGAGGTTCCCAGGCTAGAGGTCTAACAGGAGCTGTAGCAGCCGGCCTCCGCCACAGCAACGCGGGATCTGAGCCGCATCTGCGACCTACACCACAGCTCATGGCAACGCTGGATCCTTAACCCACTGAGTGAGGCCAGGGATCGAACCCAAGTCCTCGTGGATCCTAGTCGGGTTTGTAATGGCTGAGCCATAGTAGGAACTCCGGAAAATCTTGCCCTAACTCAAGTCCATTGCCTTCCCTCCAGTGGGAGCAAGAGAAGGCCGGCCGACTCTGAGGGGAGGGGCCCTCCGCGTGGTGAGTCGGCATTTAACCTGTGTGTAGCACCCAAGTGCGATGACAGAGATGCAGAAACACAGAACCAGCAGGACAACCGCTATTTTCTATGGCTGTTTTAAAAACCGGGAAAGGATAGGGACCAAAAGCTTTTTTTTTAACAAACTCTTTGCTCTGCACGAAGACAAGTCATGGAAAACTACAACTACTGACTGTCATTCTTCGGAGTCAGCGTTCAGATGGCGACACAAATTCCTGGGCGAGAGAAACACCAACAGCCACAGATGCTTAATGCATAAAACCTTGAAGGAGAGAAAAAGGTGCGCCCCGCTTCCCGTCACAGATCCCCACTCCTCCCCAGAGCTGAGGGGACGCTTCTGCCCTGCTGTTCCTCGGGGTGTTTTCTTAATGGCTCCTGCTGTGACATCTCAGGAGCAAATGCATCCTCGACGGCAGTTTTTCCAGGGCTCGTGGGTAGGGAAAAAAAAAAAAAAATCAAGTTATTTGCCACCTCCAAGGGCCCCACTTTCTCCCACGTGTGCTGTTCTTCATAATCGCCAGAGGAAAGCTTTGCAGATTTAACTTCTTAAAAAAAAAAAAGCCAGTAACTCTTGCGAGAACCTAAGACCTCAGTGGCGCTGCAGAAGCTAGGGAAAATTAAGCCAGCCGTCGGTACGAGGTTTTAAATAAAGGATTTGTGAAGCTGCCATGTGACTAGGCCACAAATCTTTTAGATTCAAGGGATCGTCTTTGCGGGGAGGGGAGGGGGGTTGTCAGCAGAGAATAAGCTTCGGCCTGGGTTAAGAGCTAGAATGTAAGTACCAAAAAGAGGTCCAGCCAGCAAGTAAACCATAGTTCAGTCCCGACGAGAGAACAGGTTTTTTAGTGAGTGTCTGAGCATGAAAAGCGATACTGTTGGGGCGTTCACCCAAGGTCACCCATGCCTCCTGGGAGATCACATTTCTCTAAAACCGATCTGCCTTTTACGTTTGATATGTTATCATCGGTGGTTTAAAAGTCAATTGAATCTGATTTCCAAAAGAGATTTTCTTAAAACAAACAAACAAAAAGGCAGTCGCAGAGTTTTTCTGTAAGTCTTCTTGGATGCTTAAAAAAAAATTTTAATTTTATGGCCACACCCACAGCATGTGGAAGTTCCCTGGGCCAGAGACTGAATCTGAGCCACGGCTGTGACTTACGCTGCAGCTGTGGTCACACCAGATCCTTTAACCCACTTCAACCGGGCAGGGGATTGAACCCGCACCTCCACAGTGATGAGAGCCAGTGCGGTTGGGAGTCTTAACCCACTGGGCCATAGCGGGAACTCTGGGTGCTTGCATTTTAATATCTATAAATGAAAGCATATTCTTAAGATTCTTTTGAGAGAATGCATAAGAATTCCTCAGTTTTTCCATCACTTTTAATATAAACAATAGAAAGAAAAAATATGAATGCAAAGTAAGATATAAAACAGGGACTTCAGGGAGCTCCTGCTGTGGCTCAGTGGTAACGAACCTGACTAGTATCCACGTGGATGTGGGTTTGATCCCTGGCCTCGCTCAGTGGGTTAAGGGTCCGGCATTGCTGTGAGCCGTGGTGTAGGTCGCAGATGTGGCTCGGATCCCATCTTGCTGTGGCTGTGGTGTAGGCCGGCAGCTGTAGCTCCGACTTGATCCCTAGCCTGGGTGACTCCATATGCCGCGGGTATAGGCCTAAAAAAGCAAAAATAAATACATAAACACATAAAAGTAAAAAGATAAAGCAGTGACTTCAGATATTTCAGATACAGGGAGTGTGGGGGGGGGAGGACATTCCAATGGGCAAGAAATATGTTAGCTATCTTCGGGGAGCTCTGCCAGGCACCCCCAAACCACACCTGCCCGGATTCATGTCCCCTGGGAGGTGTCTCTCCCCCGGGCTGGCTCTGTGACCCTCTCTGGACCATCACGAGGTAGCAGCAGTGGTGCGGAGTGGCTTCTGAAGATAGACCACTGGCTTTGAACTTCCTCCTACTTAGGGGTCTTTGCTCGCGTGTCTGGGGCAAGGTGGTGACCGCGTAGGAAACGACGCTGAAACCCCTAGGCTGTGAGGATGTCCCCGCTAACCAGGAGGCTGTCTGGTACACGAACGCACACGGAGGGCAGGGAGGAGGGCGAAGGGGGTCCAGCCAGTCCCCCGTCCCCTCGGCTGGGGGACGGGACACGTCACCAAGGCGCCATCTTGGATTCCTGGATGTCGGGCCCGCGGAGACGTGGGATGAGCCAATCTGACTGCAATTTCATGAGAGACCTGCAGGGGGAGCCACCGAGGTGAATCCAGTCATTTCGCAAGACACCTGTTATCATCTCTCAGCCTTGAAACACTGAACACTCTTGTTTCAGGCCTCTGTGGGTGTTTTTTTTGGGGGGGGGTTGTTAGACAGTAAAGGGCAATAACATGAGAAGGGGGGTGCAGGAGAGGAAGAGAGAAAGGGGATCTGACCTTGCCAGGACGGGGAGAAACTGCATGCAGTTCTTAAGGACGAGGGGTTTCGAAATCCTGGGAGGCAACGTGTATGACTAAGAAAGAATCCTGGCAACCGCTCACAGACAGATGTGAAGAGAGAGATAAAGAATCTGAAAATGAGAAAAATAGAAGCAGAGTTCAAAGCCTTCGGTTTTATCACCGTGTGAATTAGGACTCACTGCCTTACAGGTGCATTTCCCCAATTCTCCTCCATGGGACCTAGAAGGATTCAAGTTCCTTCTGCTTTTCCTTTGTCCCGCTTGGAGGGGACTTGTGATCTCTCCTTAAGCCTGTGAGTCTCTGATTGCTGCCCAGCTTGTTTTCAATTCTCCCACCCAAGCCTTTTATTGCCTCCAGAGGCTCTCCTCACACCTCTTGGCCCCAAACCTCAGGTTCCTTGCTCTGCCCACCACACCTCAGCCACCGGTCACTGGCCTTCGCCTGGCACCGCTCCTGTCTCCTCAAATCTTCTGCCTACAGCTGAATTCACACCGTGCCTTTGCTCGTGTCTCACGGGGACACAAGAAATCAGTACGATGGGGTCACTGCCTGCAGGTGCCTCTGAAGACCCTCGGAGCAGAACAGCAGTGGCTCCAACGAGCTCAGCATCCCCCGTCAAGCTCTGTGAACTGGGCTCCTTAAATATCAAGCAGTTCAAGAAACACGAGAGAGGGGCTGAGTTCAGGACCTGGGTTCAGACCCTCCATCTGGCTTCTTAAAGTGGGGGCGGGGGGCCGCCCTGTATTGAGTGGAATATAGTGAAGAGCAGCCGAGAGTAGACTTCGAATCCCAGTGCTCCTTGTCTTACTTAGGTAATCCCTGGGCAAGCTATTAGTCAAAGCCGCGTTTACCAGTCGAAACGGAATAACAACATTTCTGAGGATTAAGTGACAGACAACCTGCACCAGACAACCAACAGCAAGAGTAGGTGCCCAAAAAAACGTTAGCTGCAGGTGTCGGTCGCTGATATTGAGGATCTAGCCCCTCGGCAAGGAGAGAGTGTGTTTGCTGCGTTATTCGGATTTGCTCGTGAGTCTTAACGGCGGACTAACGCTTCCTCTAAATGAGCCTCTTAAGCTGGAGGGGATGGTGTCTGTGGAAAGTGAAATCGCTGTCTTGAGAATCATCAGCCTTTTGGTGTCTGGCTACTGAAAACACTGCTGTGTTCTCCGAGGCACTCATTCCTAGAATTTTTTATTTCAAGGACCAGTGAAAACATTTTTTAATGGTGATGACCTTACACAAGGGCATCTACTATTTCTGTTTGCCACTTGCAAGGACAAATGACAAGCTGCATCCTCTTAGTGCTAGGATTTTCTTCTTAAAGGTCCTTTTAAAACCAAATCAAGTAGGAAGCACAGAAGAATATATATAATCCTTGAAGTTGAATCAATTTTGCTTTAGAAAACCCACCTCAGGGAGGTCCACTGTGGCTCAGTGGTAACGAACCCAGCTAGTATCCATGAGGACGTGGGTTCGATCCCTGGCCTCGCCAGTGGGTTAAGGATCCGGAGTTGCTGTGGGCTGTGGTTTAGATCACAGATGAGGCTCAGATCCCATGTTGCGGTGGCTGTGGTGTAGGCTGGCAGCTGCAGCTCTGATGCGACCCCTAGCCCGGGAAGCTCCATATGCCGTGCACGCAGTCCTAAAAAGACAACAACAACAAAAAAACCAAAAACCACCCTCTTTGCCTTAGACTACACCAGCTGAAATTTCAGACCATGCCAGACCTCTGGCCAACATGTAAGAGCCACAGCCTGAAGAAATAATCATACATGGAAATTAGGCAATACCACACAGACAAAAGTATGCATATAATTTATGGAGGTGACAAAGCATAATAATAAAGCACCAGGGAAACAGCACCCAACTTAAAAACTCAAAAAGTGACCAATATTCCTCCTCAATGCCGTCCCCCACCTCCACCCAAAAGGGACCTCGTATCATGAATAATGTCTGGAAATCCTCTGCCTTTTAAAAACAAACAGTTTTACTACACATGTGTGCATCACTAAATCACAGAACATTGGGTTTTGCTTTTTTGTCTTAAAGTCTTTCCTTCCAGACATGATGAAGTTTTACAGGCACAAAGGGAAAATCTAGGCACGGCCGCAGCTGCACATGAAGGCCGTCAGGCCGGGGTCCGCGTGCCTATCAGCTGGTGGGCTGCTGAGCTTCTGTGGGAATAAATAACTAACAACTATTTTCCTTCTGCAGCCCTACTGTGTGTAGACTGATTAAAAAAAAATGGGCATTTTCCTTATAGCACCATTACTCACAACAGCCAAAAGACAGAACCCAAATCCATGAGGGATAAACAAAACATGGTTTATACAATGGAACTCCAGTCCAGCCATGAAAGTAGAAAAAAATTTTGGGGGCCACACCCATGGCAGGTGGAAGTTCCCGGGTCAGGGACTGAACCCGTGTCGCAGCAGCGACCCGAACCACTGCAGTGACAACGCCAGACCCTTAACCCGCTGTGCACCCAGAGAACTCCGAAAGGAGAAATTCTGACATGTGCTACAACATGGATAAATTTGGAGGACATTCTGCTAAGCGAAATAAGCTAGTCCCAAGGGACAAATATTGTATGATTCCACTGATATGGAATGAAATTCTTAGAGACAAAAAGCAGAGTGATGGTGACTAGGAACCAGGAAACATGACAAGTCAGCGCTGAAGGGGTACAGGGTTTCAGTGGGGTAAGACGAAAAAGTTCTGGACACGGATGGTGGTAGGGTTGCACAATAACGTGAACCGGTTAATGTCCCAGAGCCTGTACAGTAAGACGGCTAAAACGGCAAAATTTCTGTTGTATTTTTACCATAATAAAATAATAATAATAGACATTTTCTTACACAATCCCAATTTATGATCACACCCAAGTTAAAATAATTCTTCACTGTCCTCTGATACCCAGTCCATAATGAAATTTCCTCCAATGCCTCAAAAACTGGCTTTCCGCCTTGGGTTTCCTGGAACCAAGAGCCAAAAGGGTCCATGCGTTCCACCTGGTTGTTCTGCCTCCTGGACCGTTCTTTTCAAGCAGCCGACCAGGAAGACAAAGAGCCCCGTCAACCCGACAGGCGTCTATGCACAAACCTACACCAGCAACATTCTTCGCGGGGACACAGTGCGAAGACAAGGAAGAAGATGAGGATGCTGGCTTTCAGTCCAGGGCGGGGCGGGGTGGGTGGGGGTGGCGTCCAGCTCAGGATCTCTAAGATTAAATCGGAGGAAAGGCACAGGCACTTTACACACTGGGGCCCCCGAAAAGCAAGTTCAGCATCCTGACTCCTTGACGGCCTCAGCGAGCAGGAGCCGCTGTAACAAAAACACTACAGACCAAAAAGCTTTTCAGAAGTATTTTCGAGCAGCAGACACTTATTCCTGGCAGTTCTGGAGGCTGGAAGGAGGGGATCAGAGCACCAGCTGGGTGGGTTCTTGCTGAGGGCCCCCTTCCCGATTTCACGTGTTCACACAGCCTTCCTTTGTGCGCGCGCGCGCACAGCAGTCTGTTTCTCACGGGGCGCTCAGCCCGTCCTGGGCTCCACCCTCATGACGTCATCCGGACCTGTGTCCGAGGACCTCACCTCCCAACGCGGCACGGGGGGCGAGGGTTTCAACACTGTGAACTTGGGGACACACACACACACAGAGTCCAGAATGTGGACCTAAAAGAGTCATGTGCGTTCCACTAACTTTCCAATTTACAGTTTGGAATTTTTCTCCCCACCCCCCCCCTTTTAGGGCCGCACCTGCGCCACATGGAGGTTCCCAAGGGTCGAATCGGAACTCCAGCTGCCGGCCTACGCCACAGCAACGCGGGATCGGAGCAGAGTCTGCGGCCTACCCCACTGCTCACGGCAACGCCGGATCCCCCGCCCACTGAGCGAGGCTAGGGATCGCCAGGGATCGAACCTGCATCCTCATGGATGCTAGTCAGATTCGTTTCCGCTGCGCCACGACGGGAACTCCCCGGTTTGGAATTTTTGCATTTATGTTTCCAAGCGACGCGTGGGTCATGGGCTTATCTCTAAGTGTTTTTTGTTTTCAAGTTAACCCTTGTTCTTATAATAAGTCAGGAAATGCTCCCTCTCCGTCTTTTCAAGCAATGATCTCTTCGTTGACACTCTGGCAAACTTATCTGTAACATCATCCGATCTTGGTGTTTTCCTTTGTCTCCAAAGTATTTGTAATTACTCATTCATTTTCCTTTAAAGATACAGAAGTATTTAAGCTCTTTTTTTTTTTTTTCCTTTAAGCCACTGTATATTTTCTAGAGATTTGTCATGTTGGGTTTAATTTTTCAAATGCCTCGGTATAAAGTTTTTCCGAGTATTCTCTTATTACTTCTCTCTCATGTTACTTCTCATGCTAATATTGTTTATTTGCGACTTCCCTTTTCCTTGACTCATCTTACACTGAAGGTCATTTTCTTTTTATTCCTCATTACTGCTTGATTTGATTATAATAATGATAGTTTAATATAGGTATTTTCTGAATATGGTCCCACAAAATCTGAATTATATTAATTAAAGTTGTCTAGAGAGAAATAAAGGCATCCGCTACTTCAGCTGCAAACACAAGAGAGAGAAGAACAGGGCAATCCCTCTACTTAATACACGTAGGAACCGTCACATTTTCATTCTTTTCTCACTAACAGGACTCACTCAATGGTTAACGCAGCACAGCTCCCTTAAGGGAATTAGAGTTGAGCCTTGAACAACCCAGGGATTAATCTGGGCATAACTTATAGCCGGTCCTCCACACCCCCATTTCCTCCAAATTCAAGGATTTAACCAACCAGGGATCATGCAGTACGCAACTATTTATCTTTTTTTTTTTTTAGGGCCACATCCGAGGCACATGGGGGTTCCCAGGCTAGAGGTCTAATAGGAGCTAAAGCTGCCCGCCTACACCACAGCCAGAGCAACGCCAGATCCGAGCCACATCTGCGACCTACACCACAGCTCACGGCAACACTGGGCCCTCAACCCACTGAGCGAGGCCAGGGCTCGAACCCGCGACCTCATGGTTCCTAGTCAGATGCATTTCTGCTGCGCCATGACAGGAACTCCTGAAGCATTTACTATTGAAAAATATCCTCATGTAAGTGGCCCCACACGGTTCCAGTCCCCGTGGTTCAAGGGTCAACTGCACATTCCACAATAAATTCTTCATTTTTCAAATGCTTAAGGCCTCCACGAATAGTTACAGGCCAAACTTGAAAAAAGTCTTTAAAACCCATTAAACAAAAATCACCATTCCACTGACAACTGTAAACATTTTTTCATGCTGCTGGAGCCCAAGTTTATTTAATTTTAGGCGACCTCGAAAGTTCTGGCTAGTTTTCCAAGGGCTGTAACAGTGGTGGCCTTCTGACTTTTATGTTGCAAGCTTACCACCTTCAAGAGTAATAGACTCACTGAGCTGAGGTCTCCAACTCACTTTTTACCCACAGCGCCATGACCCTCTACCCCCCAGGGCTCGCCAAATATTTCTAAATATTTGTATTCATATTCTAGGAGAGTGACAAACATAGAGAAGCAGCTAGTTTTCTGGCTGCCATGCCCTACATGGCTTTTTCCCCTCTAAACTTTACTTTGTATTTTAAATAATTATAGATCCACCAGTGATTGCAAAAATAGATTTTATTTTATTTTTTTAAGCAGAGAGGGCTCATGGAACATCTTCTGTAACTAAGAACTATAGCAAAACCAAGGCACTGACACTGGCAGTAACACCTTAATAAGAAGACAGACCCTCTTCGGTTTTGTGGGGTTTTTTTTGTCTTTTTGCCTTATCTAGGGCCGCACCCATGGCATATGGAGGTTCCCAGGCTAGGGGTCTAACAGGAGCTGTAGCCGCCGGCCTTCGCCACAGCCACAGCAACACGGGATCCGAGCCACGTCTGCGACCTACACCACAGCTCACGGGAACGCTGGATCCTTAACCCACTGAGCAAGGCCAGGGATCGAACCTGCAACCTCATCGTTCCTAGTCAGATTTGTTAACCACTGAGCCACGACGGGAACTCCCCTCTTCTGTTTTCACAAGCTTTTCGGTGCACCTTTTGGGGTAGGCCTGTACATCGTAACTAACTCTGACATTTTATCACACGTACAGATCCCTCCAACCACAACCACAAGCCAGACACGGGATTGTTCAGGCATGAAAGGCCCACCCCGAGGCTACCCTTTGACTCCCCGTGACTTTTTAAGACCAGACTCAGTAAGCATATGACAAAGAGCTCCAGGACCAACCATTTGTGCCTGCCTAGCATCGTTAGCGGGAAGGGTTAACCAGGTCATTTTCTGATTTTGTAAACCTCCTTTCAGAACCTTTTTCCACAGCCCCAAACAGATGTTAACCTCACATGAGGCTGGGGAGACGCTCAATAGCTATAACCACGCACCTCTTATGGTGGAAATGAGGCACAGACACCAGCAAGCTCAAGAGTGTGCCCTCAGGCGCAAGAGGCAATAAACAAGAGTCAGGAGCAAAGACGGTCAGCCTTGACACTGGCAGCAAATAACCACGTTTTGGTCTCTTTCTAAGGACTGCTATAAAGCATCAATCAGATGACATTTAGCAAACATCAATGTACATAACATGCTTTTTTTTTTCCTACTAATAAGAAAAAGTTGAACGTTTTTGGTCAAAATGCACAGATGGGACAGTCCAGAGGGGAAATCCAGACCCTCCCACACTTCCAGTTCCACCTGCACAGAACTACTGGCAGGAGGTTCTTCCTGTGACCAAGAGGAGAAATCCAAGTCTGTATTCATTACATCAGACTCATCTGTCTTATCCTATTTTTTTTTCCCTTTCTTTTTAGGGCCGCATCTATAGCATATGGAAATTTCTAGGCTAGGGATCAAATCGGAGCTGTAGCTGCTGGCCTACGCCACAGCCACAGCCACATGGGATCTAAGCCATGTCTGTGATCTACACCACAACTCACAGCAACGCAGGATCCTTAACCCACTGAGCAAGGCCAGGTATCAAACCTGCGTCCTCATGGATACTAGTCAGGTTCATTACCACTGAGCCACAATCGGAACTCCTATTTGATGATTTAAAAATTTTTTCCAATAGTTTTATTTGTTGTCATCATTGCTATGAGGTTGACTTGGTCATTTTCCATTGTCCTGTATTACTATCATGTATTATTATACTAGTCTTCATTCTTTGTGTATTTCCTACATAGTTGTCTTACATTTTTTTTCCTTTCCTCTTTTTTTTGGCCACGGCATGCAGCGGCTTGATGTGGGATCTCAGTTCACAGGGTAGGGACTGAACCTGGGCTGCAGTGGTGAAAGCACTGAATCCTAACCACTGGACCACCAGGGAACTCCCCATAGCTGTCTTACATTTTCTAACTTGGTGTCTGTCTTCTGATTCATGAAATCTTTGGGGAACATTATCCACATTGCCCTCCCATCCGTCTGATGACTGTCATTTTGCTGGTTTTACTTCCTTGGGCTGTTTGGAAATTTTTAGACAGTTTTCGGTTGAAATTCATCCTGGGAGTTCCCGTCATGTTTCAGCTGGTCACGAGCCCGAACTAGTATTCACAAGGATGTGGTTCGATCCCTGGCCTCGTTCAGTGGGGGTTAAGGATCCAGTGTTGCCATGAGCTGTGGTGTACGTCACAGATGGGCTTGGACCCAGCATGGCTGTGGCTTTGGCCTCAGCTGCAGCTCTGATTTGACCCCTAGCCTGGGAACTTCCATGTGCCACAGGTGCAGCCCTAAAAAGAAAACAGAATATGGAGGTTCCCAGGCTAGGGGTCTACTCGGAGCTATAGCTGCCAGCCTACACCATAGCCATGCCAGATCCAAGCCATATCTGTGAACTACACCACAGCTCATGGCAACGCCGGATCATTAACCCACTGAGCAAGGCCGGGGATCGAACCCACAACCTCATGGTTCCTAGTAGGATTTGTTAACCACTGCACCACGACGGGAACTCCAACACTGCTTTTCTTAAAAAAAAAAAAAAAAAAAAAAAAAGGTACAGTTGTTTCTAGAAGGAACACTTAGCTGGAATGACGGCTCTGTCCTGGCAGCTTGAGGGCCCCGGCTTCACCTGGGAACACCCGGGGCGCTCCCCCGTCTTGGCCCGGCCCCTACAGTGGTCTCGTGGATCTGCGCTGGTGCTGGTGTTTGCACCTGCAGAAACCCGGCTTTTATGTTTGTTTGCTCACAGTGACCACCTTGAGGGAGCCTTCCGAGACGCCTCGGAGTCCCTGACGCTCGTGCTGGGGACATATTTGCCTCTGTTTATCCTGGATCTGGTGGGATTTCAGCAGGAGGCCTTTACAGACGGTCCAGCTTGCAACACTTCCAGAATTTGACTGCTTTATCTTTTGTGTTCGGAAAATCACATTCCTCCCAACTCCTAAAGATATTCAAAAACCCGCCAAGGGTCTGAAGCGTTTACAGACGTTGCCACACACGTTATCTCCCGGGCTGAGCACATATTATCCCCAGGGTATCCAGGAGGGACGGGGTTTCCCTCCGCCACTCACTTTTGCGATTTCAACCATGATTTTACGCTGCCGCCTCCCCCACGCCTATCTCCATCCAGACGCGCCCTGTGCATCAGAAGCCCCAACAGGCACACAGTGAGACTCATCAGGAACCCAGCTAAGCTGCTTTAGCTCTGTCCGCCCTGTCTGCCCCAAAGGGCCAAGCGCCAGCTCCTGCGGATTTCACCTGCTGGGACTCCGCGGCCACGCTTGCTGCCCGGTACGGCAGCCACGGCCCACGTGCAGCCACACAGATGTAAAAAGAGCAAAGTGAAAAACGCAGCTCCTCAGTCACTCTAGCCACATCGAGGATGCTCAGTGGCCGCGCGTGGCTGGCGGATGCCGCATTAGGAAGCTCGTCAGTGAACGTGCCCATCATTCCAGAAAGTTCTGCCGGGTGGCACTGTTCTGAGAGTCTCTCTGACCCGCATGTCCTGCCTTCTCCGTGACCGCTGCCCTTGCGGAGCCCGGTCCCGCCGCCTCCAGGGATGGCCTCCTGCACTGCCCTGGTCCAGCTGGGTCCCCACACCGCTGCCAGGACCACAGCCACAGACCTGGCCTTGAGACTCACCTGCAGGGGGCCTGCAACCCAGTCCTCAGCCTCACCGCTCCCCCGACTCAAACTTCAATCACGGGGAGGATTAAAGTGCTCTGTTTTGCTGACCACTCTCCCCGGAACTCACGCCACGGCCTTACTTACACAGTCACCTTGCCCTTGAAGAGATCTGTCAGATGAATGATAAAGATGATGTGTACACACACACACACACACACACACACACACACACGTATATGTCTGTGGATACACACCCAATGGTCTACCACTTAGCCGTTAAGAAACAGTGAAATTTTGCCATTTGCAACAATACGGACGGACTTGGAGGGCATGATGAAATAAGCCAGACGGAGGAAGAAAAATACTGTGTGTTCACTTATAAATGGGATCTGAATAATAGGACGAATGAATATAATAAAAACAGGCTCATTGATAGAGAACAAGGGTCACCAGTGAGGAAGAGCGGTTGGCGGAGGGGAGGGTCAGGGGTAGGGATTCAGAGACACAGACTACTATGCATAAAATAAATAAGCCACCAGGATGTTTGTACAGCTCAGGGAATACAGCCAATATTTTATAATAACTTTAAATGGAATATAATCTACAAATATCTTGAATCACTGTGCTGTTTACCCGAAACTAACATAACACTGTAAATCTACTATACTATAGCTGTAAATCAACTTTATAACTTTATAGTTGTAAACCTGTAAATCAACTATACTTCAATGAAAAAAAAAAAAAAAGGGATGCTTTGGAGTTCCTGCTGTGGCTCCGTGGGTTAAGGATCTGGAGTTGCCACAGCTGTGATACAGCTCGCAACTGCAGCTTCGATTCAACTTGATCCCTAGCCTGGGAGCTTCCGTGTGCTACAGGTGCAGCCAAAAAAAAAAAAAAAATGGGAAAGAAAAAAAAAAAGAAACCCTTGGGTCCCTCACCTCCAGGATGAGGACTTCACAGGCTCCCAGTTTTGAAAGTGCTTTGGTGCGCCTATGCAATTCTAAATAAAAGCAATTTATTAAAGCCTTAACATAAGGTGAGGTAACCAGAGTACTTTTCTTCCCCCAGAATTATTAAGGCTTTGGTGAAAAATAGCCAACTGAAACTCTTTTAAAACCCATTTAAAACTCAGTTTTAAGTGTTCCACTTTTGCTAGAGCTCTAGCCATGACTTGCAAAATTTAGTGGGTGATCAGTCATATTTTAAATCTTCCTTTAAGGCTGAATTCCAGGACGCCTCCTTAACTGCCTTCCTTCTCCACCCGACGACTCCCACCCCGCATTGGTCTGGGGCTCCTCACTCTAGGCGCCCATGACGTCCCATGGAAAATGCACCCTGACCTCACACTCAGACCACCAGCTATACGTGTGGCTGCCGCCCTCACCTGCTGGACCATAGCGTCTCAAAAGCAGGGCTCATGACACGTTCACCTTTCCACCCCCAGGAGGGCTCAGGAATGTTTGTTGAATGAATGCTGGAGCCAGGACTGAGGTCTGCCCCGTGCTGTTTCCCGGGTACCACAGTATCTCCAGCAGGCCAAAGGAGCCAGAACAAACTCAGGCTGTGCACTCTAGCCCTGGCGATCTTGCCTCAAGCCCCAGGGGCCTTCTCCAGAACACAAACAGCAGAGCTGGGGGCCGGCCTGACACATCTGTCCAGTTTCGGTTTTCGAAGCCGCAGCACTTTGGACCCACGATACCGATTTTCATATTACTTTGTGCTCAGCGTTCAGGACGCAAACGCCAAGCATGTTAAATTTTAAAGAGCAAAGGAAAGAAATTCTTCGGCTCAAGTTACTGCAGTTATATTCAAGCCCTATCACAAGGCCATCAAGAGCAGAAAGACACAATGGGTTTTCAATTTCATCCTTAATTCAAAGAAATGGACCTCTGGCATTCTTTCTCTTTTTCTTTCATTCTTTTTTAAATTGAGGTGAAATTTACATAACAAAACGAACCATTTTAAGGTGACCTGTTTGGTGGCATTTAGTACATTCACAATGCTGTGCCCCTGTCCCTCCATCCGGTTCCAAAATATTTTCATCACCCCAAAAGAAAAAGCAGGAGCCCCCCATCCCTCGCTTCCCCTGCCCCCTCCCAGGGGCGGGGGCCGCCTGGCAACCACCAATTTCTGTCCTACCTCCATGGACTTGCGTATTATAGAGGTCTCAGGTGAATGGACTCATACAGTTCTTTGTGACTTGCTTCCTGCACTTAACATGTTTTCAAAGATCATCAATAGTGTTAGCATATATCAGTACTTCATTCCTTTTATGGTTGTATAATATTCCATTGTATGTGCATACCACATTTCGTTCATCCGTTCACCCACCGATGGACAAGCAGCCTGTCTCCACCTTTTGGCTACTGTGAACGGTGCTTCTGTGAACGTGCACACATAAGCATTTGAGTGCCTGTTTTCAATTATACACCTCTTTCATTCTCTTCTATTCTTCATCTTTCCTTCTCAGCCATAGATTCCCCAGAGTTAATGCTGGAGGCACTAATAATTATCTATTAGAGTTTAAACACAGGCTGGGAGTTCCCACTGTGGTGCAACCTGATAGGCATCTTGGGAGCTCTGAGATGTAGGTTCAATCCCCACGTGGTGGGTTAAGGAGCTGGTGTTGCCACAGCTATGGCTTAGGTGGCAGTTGTGGCTGGGAACTCCATATGCCTCGAGGCGGCCAGAAAAAAAGAAAAAGAAATCCAAATGTATACACAGCCTATCCCAAACACTAGGGTGATTAGCTAAACACCCTCCTTAGGACCTAGCTGGGCAGGACATCTCAATAGAGAGAGGTTGGAGAATCACTCAGTGTTGAGTGAACACGCCCAGCATGTTCTCTGGGGCTTGCTAAGTTCACAAGAAACGTTTGCTGAGTCTGCTTATAAAGGTGGTTAATCCAGGAAAGTTACAGGGGAGTCTATGAGAGGAGAAATACATGTCATAGACTAAGAGTCAAGAGAAGGGAAGGGTACCTCACAGGTCAACAAAGTGGGAAGGGTGGAGTTCCCGTCATGGCTCAGTGGTTAACGAATCTGACTAGGAACCATGAGGTTGCGGGTTCGATCCCTGGCATCGCTCAGTGGGTTAAGGATCCGGCGTTGCCGTGAGCTGTGGTGTAGGTTGCAGACGCAGCTCGGATCCCGCGTTGCTGTGGCTGTGGTGAAGGCCGGCGGCTACAGCTCCTGTTAGACCCCTAGCCTGGGAACCTCCATATGCCGCAGGTGCAGCCCTAGATAAGGCAAAAAGACAAAAAAAAATGAAACAAACAAACAAAAAACAAAGTGGGAAGGGTGATGAGACACTGAAAGGCAAACAAAGATAGCAGAGGAAGCAGCTCACCAGGAAACATCCTGGGAAGGGTGAAAAGGGAGGGATCCTAGTCAAATGGCGACTGTTTCCTATTTGGAAAGTCAGGAGTCTAGCAGGCAGGAAGAACATCTGACTAAACCTGATCAAGGAGGTGAAGGACTTGTGTGCTGAGAACTATAGGACACTGATAAAGGGAACTGAAGAAGATTCAAAGAAATGCAAAGATATCCCGTGCTCCTGGATTTGAAGAATTAATATTGTTAAAATGGCCTTTCTACCCAAAGCCGTCTATGGATTTAATATGATCCCTAGCAAATTACCCAAAACTACTTTCACAGACTAGAATGAATAATCCTAAAACTTACATGGAACCATAAAAGACCCAGAATTGCCAAAACGATCCTGAAGAAAAGGTACAAAGCTGGAGGCATAACCCTCCCAGATTTTAGACAATACTGCAAAGTTATAGTAATCAAAACAGCATGGTATTAGCACAGAAACAGATACATGGATCAATGAAACAAAATGGCACAGAAATAAACCCACACATCTATGACCAATGAATCTTTGACAAAGGAGACAAGAATATTCAGTGGAGAAAAGACGGTCTCATTGGTCTCGGAAAGCTGGACAGCCACATGTAAATCAATGAAGAAGAACACACTCTCATACCACACACAAAAATGAACTCAAAATGGCTTAAAGACTTAAATATAAGATGTGACACCATAAAACTCTTAGAAGAGAACAGAGGCAGAACATTCTCTGACATAAGTCATATCAGCGTTTCCTTAGGTCAGTCTACCAAGATAATAGAAATAAAAACAAAATAAACAAGTGGTAGCTAATCAAATTTATAAGCTTTTGCACAGCAAAAGAAATCATAAACAAAATGAAAGCCAGCCTAGGGCACGGGAGAAAATATTTACGACTGATGCAACCAACAGGGCTTAACTTCCAAACGAACAGCTCATAAAAGTCAATAACAAAAAAAGAATGACCCACAAGTTCCCGTTGTCAGTCAGCAGTAATGAACCTGACTGGGATCCACGAGGATGTGGGTTTGATCCCTGGACTTGCTCAGTGGGTTAAGGATCCGGTGTTGCCGTGAGGTGTGGTGTAGGTTGTAGACGTGGATCCCGCGTTGCTGTGGCTGTGCCGTAGGCCGTCAGCTGTAGTTCCAATTTGACCCCTAGCCTGGGGAACCTCCATATACTACAAGTGCAGCCCTAAAGAACAAAAAAAGAAAAAAAAAAGAGAAAGAAAAGAAAACCAAAATACCCAATCAAAAAACGGGCAGAAGACCAAAACAGACACTTCTCCAAAGACATAAAGATAGCTAAGAGGCACATGAAAAGATGCTCAGTGTCACTAATTCTTAGAGAAATGCATATCAAAACTACAATGAGGTTATCACTCCACACTGGTCAGAATGGCCGTCATTAAAATGTCTACAAACAATAAATGCCGGAGAGAGGGTGGAGAAAAGGGAAATGTCCTGCGCTGTTGGTGGGAATGTAAACTAGTGCAGCCACTATGGAGAACGGTACGGAGCTTCCTAAAAACTAAATGCCATATGACCCAGCAATCCCACTCCTGGGCACATGCCTGGATAAAAACGTAATTCAAAAAGATACATGCACCTCAGTGTTCATAACAGCACTATTTACAATAGCCAAGACATGGAAGCAACGTCCACTGACAGATGAACAGACAGGGAAAATGTGGCACATAGGTACAACAGAATACTATCCAGCCATAAAACAGAATGAAATAATGCCATTTGCAACCACACGAATGGGCCTAGAGGTTATCACAATAAGTGAAGTCAGATAAAGACAAATATCATATGATATCACTTATATGTGGAATCTCAAATATGGTACAAATGAACCTGTCTATGCAACAAGAACAGACTCGCACACAAGGAGAACAGACTGGTGAATGCTAAGCGGGAGGGCGTGTGAGGGATAGAGGGCCCTGGGGTTTTGGGATTAGCAGATGCAAACTATTATATAGAGGCAGCAGATATAAACAATAAGGTCCCACTGTGGAGCACCGGACACTGCATTCAATATCCTGTAATAAACCATAATGGAAAAGAAGATGAAAAAGAATACGTAATACGTCTACACGTATAACTGAATCAGTTCGCTGTACAGAAGAGATTAACTCAACTCGACTTCAAAAAGATGAATTAAAACAACGACAACACTGGACCAACAGGCAAGAGGCAGCTTCTCTCTGGCCTATCAACTGCCTGAACTACTTTTAGTCCCTTGCAGCATCCACAGAGCAGCTGTGAAATCTGAAAACAGGGGTTCCCGCTGTGGTGCAACAGGTTAAGGATCCAGCGTTGCCAAAGCTGTGGCACAGGTGTCAGCTGCGGCTCAGATTTGATCCCTGGCCTGGGGAACTTCCGTATGCTGTGAGTGAGGCCACTAAAAAAAAAAAAACACCTGGAAACAGAAACTGTTATCTTATTATGTCCTAGAATAAAATATCAATAACCCACTTATTTTGGGTTATTACGCCTGTGCTTATGGATTTGGCGACCATCCTCCATGGATGGGAAAGTAACTTCCATCCATGAGGCAGCGAAAATTCAGAGCCTGCGCTCCAAGATGCTCAGACAATGCCCAGCAGGGCTCCGAAGTCCTAGGCGGTGCCTTCTTTTTACCAAGAGCACCGCCGATCAAGATCACGCCCATCGGGGCTTTTCTTCATATACATCCTTTCCCAGCCAAGAAACCCTACCACCTCCATCCCAGCTTCTGCAGAGACAAAGCAAGAGCGAGAAAAATCCACGGAACAGAAAATCAGCCCTTAAACCATTGAGAACCCATCTGCATCCAGCCGGTTTCTCTCCTTGGGTGGCAGCTTAAACAAACACTTAAGTCCTGCCTTTTCCCACAGTGGACTTCTGACCAGGATAGTGGAGCTATTTGGTTTTAATGAAACATGCGAGTTTCTCAGGAGTTAAGAGTAACGGATGGGCCAGCTCCTTGCTCCGGTTCCCAAGGCGCCCAGGGTTTCAGAATCCTAGTCAGTTACACCGCATCCGATGACCTGTTATTATTCTCGGCCCAGCGCCGGGCCTGTCAAGCACGGGATGTGGGAAGGAGCCTTTCTCACGTTCCTGTCCAAGCCCAAGGTGGCCTGACTGTTGGGGGAGGGGTGGCCGCACATGATCTTCCCTCTTCACCCCAACATCACCCAAACCCACGGCCACAGAGAAAGATGACACAGGTGCGCTGTGGCCCCCTCTGTGTCCCAAGTGCCTGGACCAGCACCTCCGCAGAGCAGGTGGCCAGCGTGTATTGGCTGAACGCAGGACCACCCACACAGAGATGCCAGGGCCGAACTTCCCGAGCGCCAGCCTGGCCACGGCGAGGGACAGAAATTTGCACCTCCCCTGGTTGACCTAAGTAAGACCCACGGTTCTGAACCAAGATGTGGTCACAGCTGCCGTGTCCTAGAGAATAGAAAGGTCCCCCCAGCGGCAGGTAGAAGGGAGCAGAAAGGAGGCTGCCTGGGGACCCCGGCAAGCGTCCCACGCGAGGCAGGAGGCACCGAGTTAACAAAGGAACCCACTGCGCGGCCGTGGGGGAACAAGCCTGCTCCCCACCTAATGGACCACTGCCCCGACCTGCTCTCCACACGGGGGGCTGGGGCCGGCGCACAGGGCCACCACCAGGCACCGGATGCTGGTTCACCCCCGCGGGTCCTCCCCTCGGCGTTTTCTCTCCCTGCCTGGTATTGGCAAAAACCAGGCAAATCGAGTTCAAAGGGGACGAAGAAGGAGAACAAGTGATGAGTAACTATTCAAACGACCTTTGATCATCAGGTCCCCACAAAAGAGCTTCTCCACCAAAGCCATTTGTCATCAAGGCGATTCACGGGCTGGACTTTAACCTCTCCCCCCTTTTTTTTTCCCCTTCTAATCGGAGCTATAGCTGCCTGTCTACACCACAGCGACATCAGATCCGAGCCACGTCTGCGACCTGCAGCACAGCTCATGGCAACACCGGAGCCTTAACCCACTAAGCGAGGCCAGGGATCGAACTCACAGTTCCTAGTCGGATTTGCTTCCACTGTGCCACAACGGGAACTCCCCTAACCTCTCCCGTTTTAGAGCCTTCGAATGCCCACGCCGGCAGTAAGGAGCGCAGCGCTAAATAAACCGCGATGGAAATAACTAGCCCTCGGGTAATTCAAGTCCAGGCCCATGAAGGCATTTCCGCGGCCCCTCCAGGCGCGGGACCATGGCGGCCCCTCCGAGGAAGCCACCTGGGAGGTAGACACACGGCAGGCCTTCGGCACCCGGGACAGCAAGAAGAACCAGAGAAAGTGAACACAAAGCCTCCGACAGGAGGGGTTCGACTTGGCTGGAAGTGTTGGGTCAAGTGAAAGAAAAGGAAGCTGTAGCTTTGCAGCTCTTTGGAACCAGAAGGAAGTCCACCCAAGCGGGCTTGGAAACAGAGACAGAGCCCGCCG
This sequence comes from Catagonus wagneri, assembly GCA_004024745.2. Lineage (NCBI taxonomy): Eukaryota > Metazoa > Chordata > Mammalia > Artiodactyla > Tayassuidae > Catagonus > Catagonus wagneri. The sequence continues at coordinate 29,834,298 of PVHT021183524.1, forward strand.
GCCCCAAGCCACCCTGAGTGTTCTAGAAGGATCTGCAGCTGCGGCGACCTGGCCCAACCCACAGACACCGGAGTCCCCCCACCTCTGAGGTCCCCCTTCGTCCCGCTCCTGGCTGGACAGCCTTGTGCGGGGACCAGGCAGGGCCCCAAAGGGAAATATGGACTTAACCGTGGGTGGGAGGGTTCTTTGAAGCTCGGGAATGCCACTTCCTTTCTGAGGCTCAAACCCAAGCCCGTCAGTGAAGAATCAGAAGACGTGAAGCTTCTCCCGGGCGGGCCACTGGGCCACAGCAGGTGGGGTCTCCGAGAGCTGCGAGGCTGGAAAAAGTCGTGCGTACTTCTAACGACAACTTGGGAACACACTTTATCTTCTAGAACCACCCAAGTTTTCTTTTTCCTTTTTTTAATTTTTTTTTTTTTTCTTTTTAGGGCCACACCACAGCAGCATGTGGAGGTTCCCAGACTAGGGACTGAATCAGAGCTGCAGGTGCCAGCCTACGCCACGGCCACAGCCATGCCGGATCTGAGCTGTACCTGCAACTTACACCACAGATTGTGGCAACACCGGATCCTTAACCCACCGAGCGGGGCCAGGGATCGAACCCACATCCTCACGCACACTATGTTGGGTTCTTAACCCGCTGAGCCACAACAGGAACTCCTAGAACCACGAAAGTTTTCAAACATACCAGATATGGTCGGATTTTATCCTGACCTGACCAATGTCAGCAAATCCAGCAAAAGAAGATCCTAGAAGGTGAGTGGGGGCTGGAAGCCGGCACGCATTCGGTCATGCAACGATGGTGTGACTCTCGCTCACCCCGCTGAAGACGGTCTTTGCTAGGGCAACCCCATGAATGTGCTAGGCACGCGCCTGCCCCAGGATCTTTGCACCTGCCACTTCCTCAGCGGTAAGATGCTGTAACACTCTCAGTTCCCGCGTCTGCCAGCTCAAAGGCCACCTCCTCGGGGCGGCCTCCTCTGGCCACCTAACACAGCACATCTGGCTACTCCCCAGCCCCTTTGACAGCCTGCTGGATGGCCCCCATGGCATGTGTCACCGCCTGGCACGACACTGGGTTCACTAGTACTGTCTCCTTGCCTAGAATGCACGTTCCACGACCACAACACATCCACCACGCGTTTTTACACCCCCTGTGTCCAGACCTGGGTGTGCCACGTGGTTGGCGGCCAACGATTCTTCTGAGTGAAGGGGTAACCGCCTTGATTTTATTTTTTCATTGGTGAAAATGAATCAGTTCTGCCTCTCAGAGTTGTCCAGTACTCCAATGAGATCGCGTGTGCGGAAGCATTTTTGGCAAGTTTATAAGGTGCACAGCTCTCTAAGCGAAAGGTATTTTTCGTTTCCATTTGCCCACCGGCCTGGGGACAAAGAGTCAGAGTCTACACGGGAGCTGGGGAGATACTCGGGCACAGTTTTTGACACATGGTGGCGGCGACTGCAATCCCTCAACCGAAAACTTGTTCCACGCAAACAAGCAAACAAACAAAACGGGGTGAACACAAGACAGAAAAATGCAGGACACTGAGTATTAAAGAAAACGCGGCGCAGGCCCACTGGAATATGTGAATTCCATAGTCAGGCACTTTAAAATGAGTCGGTGCATGTGCCTGGGACAGACACAGAGCCCGGACCCCCCACCCGCGCACGGCGGGGGCTCCTGTGTCCTCACAGCCAAATCCCCGCGACTGAAGATTCCAGCGCATGGAAAGCCTGGAGGCGGCCCTGGCGACCTCGGTCACTTGGGCTTTGCAAAGTCACGTCACTCTTCCAGGCACTTGGAGGGCTTTGCCTCATCCGGTCCCGCGGCTCCCAGGCGAGTGGTGACACCGCGGAGGGAGAATCTAGAAGAAGCTGAGACACGGGGGGCAGAGAGGGCGGGTGACAAAGCAGGAGGAGGGAGGGGTGGCGGGAGGCCCCCTCCCCGGATGAAAACAGAACCTACAGAAGGTCAGGGAAGCGGCTCGGGCTGTGATCTGGGGCGGGACGAGCCTCAGGAAGGGGGCTCCGGGTGTCCGGAGGTGATGGGGGGGAGGGACTCGTACACAACCCGCAAAACCCGCCCCCGCCGGCCCCCGCCAAATGCTAGAGCCCCGGAGAAAGGACCTTCTCGGGGCAGGACAGCAGGCGGCAGTCCCTGGCTGTGCGGAGCTGAAATCCTCACCCTTGAGCCTGAGGTCAGGTTCAATCTCCCAGCAGCTCCTCTTCCTCAGACCCCAAGTGGCCGGAGTCCCTTCTTAGAGCCCTTTTTAATGTACCTACTGTTGAACTTTCGTAGATAGCAGAGACTGTCTCCCTTAAATGAAAATACACTGAATACTGGCTGTGCTCCGGACGGCCTGCTGAGTGACGGGCTCGTGTGGTCCCACCTCAGCTGTGTGAGGCCCGCGGCCAGCGGCCACCGAACGTACCCCACTGCTCGTGTGGGGACACAGCCTCTCCAAGGGGTGAGGAACCTGCTCAAGGCCGTGTGACTGATAATTAGACTGACCGCTGCGAGCAACGTGGTGACACAGGCAAACAGTGAATCCTTCTGTTGCAGGCCTGAAACTAAGGTTCTATCAATTATATACTTCTAAAAAGACTGAAAGAATCTGCAACAAAATTCCAGTTAGCTTGGCTGGTAGAACGGTTATGGAAAATTTGCATGTATTTTTAGTTGTCTCTACTTTATAAATCATTCACAAGGTATTCTATTTTTAATAAAAATCCACTGCATTCTTTAAAATAAAAAAATTAAGTATATTACTGAAGTGGACCGCCAAGGCCCCCCAATTCTGACCAACTCTTTATTTCTCAAGGAAGTTATGAAATGTGTTTAGGTGTCTAGAAACATAGTTGAGATGGTTCTTTTCATCTAATTAAAAAAATGACTTACTGTTGCCCCCCTCCTCCAAAAAGCAGCTTGTTTCTGGTTGAAAGTCACGGCATGGCCCAGAAGATGAAAAAGGAGCATTTCAGATCGAAAGATGATCTATATTAACACGCTGAGGCTTAGCAAAGGGTTTCCAGAAGGAATTCTTGGTCCCCAAGGGGGCGGGGGTGCGTTTTGGTCTCATCACATTACTGAGGCCCCCTCGGCAGGGCCCAGGGACCCCGCCCCAAGCCTTTCCTCTTTCCTTTTCTCTTCCCACTTTGCCTCCCCACTTCTCTGTGTATTTGCTTGAGTTTGCCAAATTCAAGCCATTGGCACATGTCTAGCCCTGGTGGGGAAATACGCTCCCAGCAGGCACGCAACCCCTAAAATGTCAGCACGGCCACTCACCTGGAAACTCCAGCCAGCCAGCCGTGAGCGACAAGACAGACGATGCAGCAGCCGGGCAATTATGCTCTGAATTCCCTCTGCGTCGCCGCCACCAGCTGGATCCCAAAGACAAGTCTATCAGTACGATGTCCACCGACCTGCTGGCACCGGTCTTCCAGGGCTAGAACTGGGACAGCGTCCCAGGCAATCCAGGACATACCGGTCACCATGCTGCCAGGGGCCGCCCACTCCACTAAAGCCTCAGACTCCAGAGGTCACCTGGATTAGAGATCACGCGTGTCCCAGAGCAGCCCCCCCCCCACATATGTGTGTACACACGCAGGCACGCACACACCTGTACAGGTGTACCTGTGTGCGTGCATCTCACGACGCTGCTGGTCCCTTTCTCCCCCTCATTTCCACTCCGGCCAATTCTCACGATTCACCTTGTCATTATAAATATTCTCCCTCTGGCGACTCCCTGGTCAGACGAGGGCTATTCCTCTCTGAAACCTGCAAAGAACAGCCTGACAATTTCCCGCGCTTGCGTTCTTTATCAAAAGCGAACATCTGCTCATTAAAAGGACCTCCTTTTCCCGGATCAGACAGCCTTTTCCTTTTTTTGGTATCATCAACCTGTCTCCACGTGACCTCTGACCCAGGTGGACCCTGACAGTTGTATGGGATTTTGGTCCTGAAGCTAACCAGCAGCTCCTCCCCTGTTCCCTCTGTGTTTTTTGTTGGTCGGTTGGTTTCTTTTTAGGGTCTCACCCGCGGCATATGGAAGTCCCCAGGCCACGGCTTGAATGGGAGTTGCATCTGAGGCCTACGCCTCGGCCACAGCAATTCGGGATCTGAGTTGCATCCTTGACCTTGAGGCTCATGGCAACCTGGGATCCTTAACCCACTGAGGGAGACGAGGGATCAAACCCACATCCTCATGGATACTAGTCGGGTTCTTAAACCCCTGAGCCACAACGGGAACTCCCCCCTCTGTTTGCTTTGAAAACAAGGGCTATGGAGAGGGATCCCAGGATCCCAAGCCCTGGGCGAGGCATCTTCAAGGAGAAAAAAAATGTCAGGGCTCTGGGTCCATGTGACTGTGACCATGCCAGCCAGGAGCACGTCCCCGCAGGGCTGGTTAGTGACCAGCGTTTCATCAGAGACAGTGTCCTTCCGTGAGAAAGGAAACCTGGAAAAGCACCAGGCCACAGCGAAGAATCGCTCCAGTTCTGTATGTTAACAACTTGCATAAAAATGTCAGTTACTGCCAGCCAGCTTGGAGAAAACACTCCCCAAGTCAGAACTGGAAGCGCTGGAATGTCCACAAGTGGTGGGAGCAAGTTAAATAATCCGATTCTACAGGGAGTATTAGTGAGTCTGCCATCTCTTCTGTTTTTCTCCCAGACTGCCTTCAGTGGAACATAAAACGTCCCCACAGTATAAAACAAACACAATGTTGCCACTCTTGTCTTACATTAAAAAAAAAAAAAAAAAAGCAACATTTAGGAATTCCGGGCAGTGGGATTAGGAAACCTAAAAGGCCTCCCTGGCTCTAATTTGTCTGTATCTGCTCCTTTTTGATCTACTGAAATTCTTCGTGTTTTGCAGAGTCTGAGAACTGTCAGCAGAACAAAACAGTCTAAGCCACGGATTTGATCTATTTCACGCTTTAAGGTTTTTTTCCAAGGAAAGAGTCTGATTATAAATGTGTTAAAAAAAAAAAAAAAAAAGAGGGCTTCCCATCATGGCTCAGTGGTTAACAAACCCGACTTGGATCCATGAAGATGCAGGTTTGGTCCCTGGCCTTGCTCAGTGGGTTAAGGATCCGGCGTTGCCGTGACCTGTGGTGTAGGTTGCAGACGCCGCTCCGATCCCGCGTTGCTGTGGCTGTGGTGTAGGCCGGCAGCCACAGCTCCGACTGGACCCCAAGCCTGGGAACTCCCACATGCTGCAGGTTCGGCCCTAAAAAAGACAAACTGAAAAAAACAAAAAACTCAACCTGTGAACACAGAGACATGATCTAAATGTATTCACCTGTTGGACGCATAATGGGACTGCTTGTAACAGACGGGCCAGCAGGCTGAGTCATGCTGGGCAAACGGCCCGACATTCCAGACCTCTGATTCCGCACTTTCTGATGTGTGGTGGTTGGACCAAATGATTCTCAAAGCCCATTCTTTCCAGCACTGCATTTCCAGCATTACAGGAGGTGTTGGGGGAAATCTAATATTCCAGTCAGCTGAAGGTTAAGTAGAATTCCAAGAAACAGTTTTAATTCAACTTTAAAACCCAAGGCAGTTTTCTGTCTTAATAAACATACACCATTCTTTAATGTCTGAGGTGCCTAAAGAAGGTCTACGCTAGCTTCTACCGAAAAGGAACGAAAGAAAACTGCTGTCTCGGAGTTCCCGCTGTGGCTCAGTGGGTTAAGGACCTGATGTTGTCTCTGTGAGGATGCGAGTTTGATCCCTGGCCTCACTCAGTGGGTTAAGAGTCTGGCATTGCTGCAGGCTGCGGTGCAGGTTACAGATGCAGTTGGATTTCAGGTTTGACCCCTAGCCGGGGAATTTCCAGATGCCACAGGTGCAGCTGTAAAAAAAAGAAAAAAAAATGTTGTCTGGTTGAAAGAATCTTTTTTTTTTTTTTTAAGTCTGGCTCTTTTTAGTTGAGACAAGTGTTATTCAATCCCCCTCTTGGGTTTTTTGGTTTGTTTATGAATTTTTTTTTTTTTTTTTTGGCTGCGGCATGCGGAAGTTCCAGGACCAGGGATTAAACCTGCAGCACAGCAGTGGCCATACTGGATCCTTAATCCTCCGTGCCACCAGGGAACTCCCAGCTGAAAGAATCCTGGAGACACACACACAAAATGTAAGAATCACGCGGCTTATTCACGCTGCACAAGCACTTTGCAAACGTGCAAAGTTCACAACTAAGGCATTATTTAAATCAGACCAAGGACCGCCTGGTTTCTCCAGCGTGATAATGATGGAGCCTAAATACTGGCTTGCCTTTTGTTTGTTTGTTTGTTTGGTTGGTTTTTTTTTAGGGCTGCACCTGTAGCACACGGGGGTTCCCAGGCTAGGGGCTGAATCAGAGCTGCAGCTGCCGGCCGACACCACAGCCACAGCAACGCAGGATCTGAGTCACGTTTTCGACCTACACCACAGCTCACAGCAATGCCGGATCCTTAAACCACTGAGCGGGGCCAGGGATCGAACTTGCCACCTCATGGTTCCTAGTTGGATCCGTTTCCACTGCACCACGACAGGAACTCCCCTTGCCTTTGTTGTTGAATTTGTCACTTTCTTTCCTCAGGAGAGTTCAGAATAATTAGCTGACCCCGATTAACTGAAGGTTTTGATCTTAGTCACGAAGTATCACCCTCATAAAAACACCAACCAGCTAATAACCAGCATCAGGAAGAGTAGAGGAATAGATTTTTGCCTCCTACATGATTTTCGCGATATTACAGTGGCTTTACGTTTTTTCAACCCAACATATAACTGCTGTAGGGAAACCGGACATTAAGGGAAGAAGGAAAGCCCCAAACAGCCCCCACCAAAACAAACTATACTCTGCTATGTTAGCGCACTTCACTAAGCACAACCGGCCCTCTTCGTTTAATTAGCTGGTTTAAAACAAAGGTCAGCATGCACAGAGGACAATCACGCACAGGGCTTTGGTCCAGGTCCACTGGAATGCTCTCAGATTTGGCTTTGACTTCATCTCCCCGCCAGACACGCCACGGCCGAGGGGCCTGGCACTTTTTGAATTACAAATTTTACTTTGGACCAGAATCCAAAGTCAGACACCAGCGGAATATGCACAGGTTTTGGTGCGGGGTGGGGGGGAATCGACCGGTCTGGGTTAGAATTCCAGCTCTATCGCTTATCCATTAGCATGACCTTGGACAGCTATGTGACCTCCGAGCTTCTTACTTACCCTTAGAAGGGGGAGACCGTCTCCGTACTGTCGAGTGCAGGACTAAAGGATGCAGGACTAAAGGATGCAGGACTAAAGGATGCAGGACTAAAGGATGCAGGTGTCAACCGCCGTCTTCCTCCCCCATCTCTCCCACTTTCTCTTCCCTTCTTGTCTCCGCCTTTCTTAATGCATCTGTCGCGAACACACACACACAAGCCGCCCTAGCCCTCTTGCATCCTACTGGCTGATGACTGCGCAGCCCAGAGGGTGGGGCTTCTGTGGGGACCTCGCCGTGGGAAACGTTCTAACATCGACACACGCCCCTCCCCCCTCCAAGGGGCACAGATGCCAACTGCAGTCACTCTGGCAGCAGGCACAGCTTAAGCCACAAGGACACACAAAGGACCGGTAAATGCCCTGTCAACAGTTTGGTTTCCGGCCAGAACTACTATTTCTACGTTACTATGTTCTATTTCTGGATAAATGGGGGTGTGTCAGGAAGTCCAGCAACTACACAAAGTCAAATGTCAATAGCGAGCACACCTTTGCTAGGAAATGCTCTTTATTAATTATAACATGGGAATGAATTTAGCCGTTTCCTCCATTCCTAAAGGTCTCATGATAGCATTGACTATTTTAAAAAATGTAGTATTAATTCATGATTCAACTATATGACCCTCCTCTGAGCATGTTAATCTTAGAAATTTCACCCATGAATATGGCACTGTGTGGCCAGTATTAATTCTTAGAAGCAAAAGCAACAATAGCAACCATACTGAATACTTATTACGTGCCAAGCAGTGGTAAGCGTTCTACAAACAACTTTTTTTTTTCCTTTTAGGATTGCACCTGTGGCATATGGAAGTTCCTGGGCTAGGAGTTGAATTGGAGCTGCAACTGCTGGCCTATGACACAGCCAAAGCAACGCGGGATCCGAGTGGCATCTGCAAGTTAGGCTGCAGCTTGCAGCAACGCCAGATCCTTAACCCACTGAGCCAGGCCAGGGATCAAACCTGCATCCTCACGGATACTATGTCAGGTTCTTAAACTACTGAGCCACAATGGGAACCACTAAACATCTAATTCATTTTTTGCAATAGCTGATATTACTCTAATTACTGATAAGAAACTTGCACAAATTCCCAAAGCTTATCAGTATCAAAGCCAGGATTTCATCCTAGATATTTTTTATTGCAGTGTCTGCGCTTGTAGCTCTATGCCGTCTTGCAAGCATATAGACACGTTCAACATTATCTCCACATCCATCAGCTTATCAGCCTTTTGGTACTACAGTAACGCTTTGAGTAAAGGTTCTCAAAGAACTCCCCGCTGTCTTGATTTCAGCCTTATGCGACCCTAAACAGAGCATCCAGCCAAGCCCCCAGATTTATGGCTGAAGAATGGTGCACGAACAAGTGGACGTTGTTTTAAGCCCTTAAATTTGTGATCATTTGTTCTGTGGCAGAACACCGACAGCCTGGCTGACCTGGGTTCAAAGCTTAGATCTGTCCTTTCTTCACTTTAGCTCTGTCTCCCCAGCTGTAAATACAGACGACGGGGCACAGCCCAGAAAGTTGGTGGGAAACTGGATGAGCTGCCTTGTCCTGGCACCTGGAAACGAACAACACCTGCTACTCAAGAGGGAGACTCAGAGTAGCTGAGTTCCCCTAACTGGCCACCAGGTGGTGCCACCAAACAAGAGCAGCTGGGTTTTCCTTCAGAGTCCCTGGCTGGACTAGGAGAGGGGAGCAGCCGAGGGGACCACGGGAGTACAGAGAGATGCTGTGGAATACCCCAGAAGCTGTAAAATATTATACATAACGATTCACTTAAAACCTGTGTCGCCCCAAATGTACCTGAGGTAGTCTACAAACCCAAATCGTCTATCAGGACAAAAATAAGCAAAAAAACTGGGGGAAAGAAAAGAAAACCAGAGATAAACAAACTGCATGGTATTAAGATCCTTTACCCGCACTAAGGACGGTGCCTGACCTTCCCTGTAAGCACTGAAAACAAGGATGCAGGGACAGTTACACCACCCGCAGAAGAACTTGCTCAGAAAAAGTGTAGATCTGGGAGAGGGTCCTCATGTGGGTCCTTAGAAACCGGAGGCCACATCACACTGGGACGGAGTTGTTGAAAACACACCACAGGTGCTCCCGTGTGGCTCAGGGGGTAAGGATCCGACAGTGTAACTGCAGTGACATGGGTTCGATCCCTGGCTGGGAGCTTCCACATGCGGTGAGCGTGGCCAATAAAAGAAAATACAGCATAGACACATATTTCCTTCTCGATTTGGGGGGGGTAACTTTTGCATATTTCAAATTCATTTTTAGTATCTTTCTTCATGGTCTGCATGCGTCTGTTACTTAATAAGCATAGCTTTGTGTCTTACTGGTTCTTATATTTGTAAGAAATATACCAGAGTTAATCTCACAAAAGTCTTCGTTGAATTTTGTTTATATTTTGACATGAGTGAGTTTTAAATTTCTGTGGAGTCTAACATAGGTATATATTTCCCTACATATATAGGTAACAAATATGTATACATATGGATCTATTTTTGTACAATCTCCTATTACTTTATAGCTAGAATGCATTTTTCCATCTAGAGACCAGTTAAATAATTAGCTTTATTTTCTCCCCGTTTACAGTGGCTTAATTTTTTAAAAATTTCTGTTGCCTAAAGGCTAATGAATTTCAAAATGCATCTGAGGTCCAGGCCAATGTTAATAAGAACCAGAACGGACAGTGTTTTTTTAAGCAAATGAATGGAACCTTTTTCTAAGATTGAAAAGTTAGGTATTTGATATCTGGAATGAATTCACTATCGGTCCTGAGAACAAGCAGATTCCCTTCTTTCTTCTCCCTGAAGTCCTTCCATTTCCTCCGTCCAATTATAACACTGCCCCAGCAAAGTATATAAAATGTACCCAGCCTTGATCTAACTCAGTCCTAACCCCAAACAACTCAATCGATGTTGAATTTGGAATCTCAGCCCTGGGTTGCTGCCCCCCCCCGTCCTGTTTTCTCTCCCTGAACACCTGCCTGTGTTTACACAAAGCTCTGGGTAGGGCCACCACGCCTTGCTCAGAACATCTGCAGACCTGTCATTTTCCTACATACATGCTTTTCCACTTAGTTAGGCATCCCAGTTTCAAAACAAACACGTACGTATTTTATCACCAGAGGCTTTTGCGGCCCAAAGAGAAAATTAGGTGCTTCCATTATAGGAGTTATCTGTAGAAAGAGTTCTTACCTCTGCGGGAATTTAACTGGAAAAGTGTAACCAAGGGCAAAGCAAAGCCATGTGAATTTAATACATGGGGGGGGGGTGAGGGAGGGGAGATGTTAGTCAACGCGGAGGCCTGGAATCCATCAGGTCAAATCATACTCTGCGTTCCTGTCCAGTGGACAGAGCAGAAGAGGACAGTACCCTGAACTTAGACCCTATGTCAGGATGCTGAGCGCCTTATAAGCCGTGTCTCCTACACCACACTGTCTCAGGTAGAAGGCGGATCAGAAACAGCCCCTAGAGGGAGTTCCCGTCGTGGCGCAGTGGTTAACGAATCCGACTAGGAACCATGAGGTTGCAGGTCCGATCCCTGCCCTTGCTCCGTGGGTTAAGGATCCGGCGTTGCCGTGAGCTGTGGTGTAGGTTGCAGACGCGGCTCGGATCCTGCGTTGCTGTGGCTGCAGCGCAGGCCAGTGGCCACAGCTCCGATTAGACCCCTAGCCTGGGAACCTCCACATGCCGCGGGTGCGGCCATAAACCCGCGGCCATAAAATGACAAAAAAGGCAAAAAAAAGAAAAAAAGAAACAGCCCCTGGAAACGCTTCCCAAACGCTTCCCTCTGGGGGATGGACATCCGGCCCCATGGGGAGGCCATCCCCATGGCAACTGGTTACCAGGCAACAGTTATCCCGGCAAGTCAGGTTTTCCTGCCAATACTCTTGTCCCATTTCCTCCCCCGCCGCTGATTTCTCCGCTCATCCGCGGACCCCAGCTCCACAGCCGGCCACGTTCCGTCCTGGTCTCTCCGTGGGCCTCCGTGACTCTTCCTCCAGGAACCAGACCCTCGGGACCCCCAGCTGAGGTCCCCGCAGGGAACGGGGGGCACCCGGGAAGAGGAGCCCTGGATTTCCGGGCAGGGGAACAAGCGGGGTGGGGGGATGTGCTCACCCAGGCATCACTGTCATAGACGGCGCCTGGCAGGCTGTGCGGGGCCTGGGACACGGGGACAGACGGACGCCGTCTGAAGGTGACAGTCGCATCTGCCTACTGGCGTGACCCCGCTTGGCATGAGCTTCGTAACTTACCCAATTGCCACAAAGTGTGAGCTGCACTGAGGTAACTGCACTTTTCAGGCCCTCGACGTGGCCTTTCCCAAACAGAGCAAAGGCCAGGCTGGCTGGGCTGGGCTGGGGGCTCTGTTTCGGACCCAAGGTTTCAAAGCACGGCCACGGCGGGGTTAGAATCCAGGCCCAGCAGTCACGCTGCTGCTGCTACCCACGGCAGAAACACACAGTGAGCCTGTTTCCTCTTCAACGCCCTGTCCCCAGGAGTCAGTGCTGGCCAAGGGGTGGCCTCTGTCACACATTTTGAGATCTCCCTTTTCTCAAGGATATATGTATTTTTGGAAGCAAACTAAATGTCCATCGACAGATAATAAAGAAGACAGTGTGTGTGTACACACACACACACACACACACACACAGTGGAATATTACTCAGCTATAAAAAGGAATGAAATAATGCCATTTGCAGCCACATGGATAGACCTAGAGATCATACTAAGTAATTCAGAGAAAGACAAATATCATATGATATCACTTATGTGCAATCTAAAAACAATGACATAAACGAATTTATATACAAAACAGAAATGGATCCACAGACGTAGAAAACAAACTTCTGGTTACTAAAGGAGAAAGTGGGGAGGGATAAATTAGGAGTTTGGGATTGACCTGTACACGTGACTTATATAAAACAGATAACCAACAAGGACCAATCTATAGCACAGGGAGCTCTACTCAATATTCTGTAATAACCCATAAAGGAAAAGAATCCAAAGAACAATATATAACTGAATCACTTTGCTGTGCACTTGAAACTTATGCAACATGCAAATCAACTCTACTTCAGTTAAAACTCACCAAAAAACCCCAAACTATTAAAAAAAACGTGTATTTTAATGCTTTACAAACACTTTTAGGAAAATGTAACGAGTGCCGCTATCACACAGAATGAATCCTTCAGGGAAGAATCTTGCCAAGAGACCCTCTGGTTAATTTCCCCACCTTGTGAGTTTCCACTTTGCTGTCTTGGAGGAATAAAAATCTAAGCTGAATAGAAGTACTGTGAGCTACTCCAGCTCCAGGGCAGCGGCTTTCCGTTTCTTTTCCCTTTTTCTTTTTTGGCTGCACCCGCAGCATATGGAAGTTCCCGGGCCAGCGATCTGATCTGAGCCGCAGCTGCCACGCTGCAGCTTGTGGAAATGCCAGATCCTTAACCTACCGCGCCAGACGCCAGGGACTGAACCTGCACCACCGCAGAGCAAACGTCACAGTGCGAATTCCTCCATTTCTTTTGTTTGCTTATGTTTCTTTTCTTTTCTTTATAGGGCTGAACCTGCGGCATAGGAAGTTCCTAGCCTAGGAGTTGAATTGGAGCTGCAGCTGCTGGTCTACACCACAGCCACGGCGATGCGGGATCCTAAACCCACTGAGCGAGGCCAGGGATTGCACCTGCATTCTTGTGGATACTGGTCAGGTACTGAACCCGCCGAGCCACAAGGGGAACTCCATCCTCCATTTCTTTTAGTTACCGTGTCGGTCACTGAATTCAGCACTGGTCACAACCAGGACGGCACCTTGGGGAAGTGCCTGGTGAGTATGGAACAGGTCCCCTGAGGGCGACAACTCGTCCCCCCACCCCCACCCCGCCGGGCTGCCTCTGGAGCCTCTGGAGCCGACCTGGGCTAAGCTCGGTGTTCTCATCTGTACATTCAGGCTACTGAACTGCCTGTTCTCAAACACCCCTTGGAGCTTGAGGAATTCCAGGAGGCTCTGTAGCTGTTTTCTGAAACTTTGGACATCACACAACATGAGTTATTTAACACCGTTTTGTTATTTATGGGTAAGATGAGCAACCTGGCAAGGAGAAAATGTTTCCTTCTTATTCTTCAGGGAGCCAAATCAACATGGATTTATGGATAATTCTTTCTATCAATACCTACGATTAACCAAGAAAGTAAGATCCAACTTTGGGAATCTGTAGAGCAGGCAATGTTAAAAAAAATATATATATATATTTCATTTACATGATCTATATTTCCATAATATGTACTTCGTTTTTTAAAAAAAGTTTTATTGGCGTATAGTTGATTTACCAGCTGTACGCAAAGGGGGTTCAATTAAATATACACACACATCCGTTTCTTTTTCAGATTCTTTTTGTATATAGATCATCACAGAACATTGGGTAGAGTTCCCTGTGCTATACTTAAAAAAAAAAAAAGGCAATACAGATGAACTTATTTGCAGAACAGAAACAGACTCACAGACTTTGAAAACAAACTGATGGTTATTAAAGGGGAAGGCAGGGGGGATGCACCGGGGGTCTGGGACTGACATATACACTCTGAGGTCCATGCAAGGGCTGGCCAGCGGGGAGGTGCTGTGTAGCACAGAGAACTCTGTACCCTGTGTGTGTGTCTGTCTTTCTGTCTACCAATCTATTTAAAATATAGATAGATAGACAGGTAGATGTATATATATATATATGTATGTGTGTGTGTGTGTGTGTGTGTATATATATCTTAAAAACTTTGGGCTAACAATTTCTAGCTTTGTACGTAATAAGCAGCCATCAAATTTTCGCTCAGTGAACACACGGCCGACTAAGCGGTCTCGCTGCTTCAGAGATCTGGGAGAAGTCACCCATGTTGGTGACCGGGTTCCGCTTCCCTTTGCCGGCTTTGACGTTTCCCTCCCTAGAAGACTTCCGAAGCATTCAGGCGGGTGAGGCCAGCTGGTACACAGCCTTTGCCCCCAGCCGAGCGTCCTATGAATTCAAACGCAATCACCCGCCATCGGCCCTTCGGCTCCAAGCCCCCAAAGCGGCCAACGGCGCCTGCGCAGCGGCAAGCGCGCGGCCCGCGCCCGGAGCCCAAGGGTCCCCGTGGACCGCGCGGGCGAGATGCGGCCCAAAGTCAGGGGCTCCTCCTGGGTTCAGCGTTTTCTGGCATTTCCCAGGGAAGGAGAGCAGGTCGTCTGCCTTTCATTTCTAAACCGCATTTCATCTCTTTCCGCCCTTCCACAGCCACACACGGGAGAAAAAGAAAAAAAAAAAGAATCCTGCCGCTCCTGCTATGCGTTCTTTCCGCAGTGCTTCTGGGCTGTTCTTCCATCGCTGTTGAGAACAGCTCATCTTCCAGGAACCTGGACTGAGCGTGAGAAACGCGTCTCGCAACCTCCCTCGTCACACAAACGTAAATAAGGCCGGGCCACTCTTAACCCCTTGAAAAACCAACCGCTTGCTCCTGGCCACAGACCCAAGGAAGGTTCTGGAAACATATGACATCTATTTCCCTCTCATTCCAGTGAGTTTATTACAGGGCGCAAAGAAGCTACCAGAGTTCCGTTTAAAGCAAGAGAAGCCAAAAAGTTTTTAAAGGATGAAGATTTAAGCCATCGCTTTTAAGTCTTTATCATGGTTGACATTAAAAAGGGGGTATAGTTCTGTACTATACATCTACGAGATGAAACGGGGCCCTTGCCAAAGCAATGTTTTTTTTTGTTTTTGTTTTTTTTCGTATTTAAAAAAAATTCGTTCTGGCTTTTTCTACGGTCACAAGTTCTCCGGAGTCTCAAGGCGCGGAAGTGCTCATGGGCAGCGCGTACTTCTAATTACAGTAGCTGAACGCTCACCTGGCTCCCTCGGTCAAGGTAAGTGAATCTGACAAGTTGGGTGCTGGCTCGGGAGGCAGAGGGAAGGGGTTTCAGACAGCAGCCAAATTGTCTTTAGACCTCCCGTGTCCTAAGAATAAATGCAAAGTCGAAAACGGACAAGTGGGAACCTGCAGGCTTGAGATGTGAGCTGCAGCACACAAGTTCCAGGCGACGGGGTTTTGTCCATTGGCTGTGCCCCCCGCACCGCCCCCCAACGCCACTGCCCGTCGCCCCCAAGAGGCACTGAGCGGTTTCCAGTCACAGGAATTAGTGTGGTTTATTGGTCCATTCGAATGCTTCTCCACCCACCCATCATCTTACCGAGGTTCGACCTCCACCAACTGGAAGCACGAACTGACTTTGACTCTGAGTGCGATCCTTTATATGCATACTTTTTATTTTTAACATTTAAACTCTTTAGGTGAATAACACAAAAAAGAACCAGCATCAGAGTTTCCCGGTTGCCTAATGGTTAAGAATCCAGCATTGTCACGGCTGTGGTTCGGGTTTGAACCCTGGTCCCAGGAACTTCCGCATATGGTGGGTGTGGCCCCCCAAAGAACTGGCACCTTCACAGGCCTGGGGGGCTATGGCAGGGCTGCCTCCCTGCTCAGCTTCGAGAGGCCCCCGAAGTGGGATGGAGGGCCAGGGAGCCGCCTTCTCGGGGTGCTCTGAGCTGTCCTCTCCCCTTTGGGACCGTCTGTCCCCAGCTCTCTCTGCTGTCAGGGTTCCCAGAGCTTACGTGCATCAGAATTATCTGGAGCATCAGTTAAAACACAAATCGCTGGATGTCATACCTGGAGCTTCTTACTCAGCAGGTCTGGGGAGGGGCCCCAAGGCCGCAGGTCTAACAGTTCCCTTCTAGAAGCTTCTGCTGCTGCAGATCTGAGGACCACACTTTTGAGAGCCGCTGCTCTAGGTGCACGGAAAGGGTGGAGAAGGGCTGGCGGCCCCGAGGTCCCTACAGGACACTGTTGTGTCCCCAAGTACAGTCCCAAGGTGAGCACAACATAAGAGGATGACCCCTGCTTGCTATTCGTGGGAGTAAATGGAGAATTGACCACCAAAAGCAAGTAACATCGAGATGGGATGCTCATAGCGCTGTCAGAAGGCATGGCTGGGGGCGGCGGCTCCCCCTGCCAGGAAGTTAATTCAGACCAGAGGCAACTTTCAGTTCAACGCTATGATTTAAACAGAAGCCGGGGGCGCAGAGCAATCCCTCCCCATCTCCTCTCCGCCTGCCTACACCAGATTCATCAGCCTCCCCTTGATGAAGCAAGGCCCTTCTATTCTAAACTACGTCTTTGATTTAAAAAGCAATCCAATGACAGGTGGACTATTAAGCGGGAAATGACTTCTTTAGGATGTAAAGTATTTAGAGCTGTCCGACTCAGAAAAATAAAAAGATAACCCAGGAGAGGCCTCGGGATCCACAGAGTTACTGGGTACCAGGACCCACCACGGATACCAAAGTCCAGAGATGCTCAAGTCCCTTACGTAAAAGAGCATAGTATTTGCATATGACCCACACACGTCCTCCCGGGTGCTTAAACTCATCTCTAGATTACTTATGCCTAATATGATGTAAACGGTATGTAAAATCTTTATAAATACAACGTAAATGCTATGTAACTAGCGGCTGGCGTGGCAAAATTCAAGTTTAGCTTGTTGGAACTTTATGGAACTTTGTTTTCCCGAATATTTTCAATCCACAGTTGGCTGACTCCACGGATGCAGAACCTGTGGACACAGAAGGCTGACTACACTAAAAATTCTCTCTAGGCTGCTCTGACACACTCTCTTTATTTAAACCCCTGGAGAGGAGGAGGAATCTTAAGAGACCCTGTGACCTCACTGCCAACCCATCGGAAGAAAGCCACACACC
Source organism: Catagonus wagneri (assembly GCA_004024745.2). NCBI lineage: Eukaryota > Metazoa > Chordata > Mammalia > Artiodactyla > Tayassuidae > Catagonus > Catagonus wagneri. Next base: position 29,851,327 of record PVHT021183524.1, read on the forward strand.
CTGCAGCCCTCACCCCAAATTTTACCCGTAGAACTTCTCCCCCCCCAAAACTCTCAGGGAGTTTGGGGTTTTTGAGCACGAGCCACCCATTCTCCTTGTTTCTCCCTTCTATAAACTTCTCTCTGCCCAAATAAATAATAATAATGATAATAATAATGATAATAAAACAACCAACAATAGCACAAAAACAAAAAAACCCCGCAACACTTTCCTTCCTATCTGTCAGGACCAGCTGACGTACGTGTTCTTAGAATCAGAGAAAATATCATGAGCCAACAGAATACATCTGTAGAACCAGGAAAGCCATACGCTTGCAAGTCAAAAGGTCTGGGCAGGGAAGAAGTTACAATTCACACACGAGAAGAGCTACGGACATTCTCAGGATGCGAATGTGAAAGATTAGAAAGGTGTCTGTCCGCAAGGAAAGCAGCTGGTGAGCAACCTGAGAACCGGGGCTGTAACGTGTAGGCTGCCTTCCCTTGCTAAGAAGTCATCGTAACAGCAATCGACGTTGGAGCTGGGCTAGGTGACGCCGCCTGTGTCACTGTCAGGTGAAGATCCTGCTCCCCCAGGTGCAAGGGACAGTCCCCCCCGGCCCCCGCTCCGGGGCCACCGGGAGGCTGGCACCAAGCCGCGAGGCACTGAGCACACTTTGCAGAAAACACGTTCGATGTTAAGCTCCTACAAAGCGTTCAACCACACGGCTGACCCGGGCTCAGAACGCAGCAAGGCTTATGTGTGGGAGACCACATTCTTTCCAAGTGGACACGTCACACTTGAGCAGTAATGAGATGCAGTGTGGCCAGAGTCGTGTGTCCTTCCAACCGGAGATAAACAGACCCAAACGCCACGTCCGCTGTGACCCCGCTCAGTGTGGGAAGCCTTGCTGGGACATTTTTCACATCGCAGAGTTTTTAAGACTTTAATGGCCTGGTGACTTCTGTGCTAGAATATTTTATGATCTCTACTGACCCTCAAAATGCTCTTCATGGGGTTTTATTTTGCCTTACATGGTCCGACAAGAGCTCTTGGAAAACTGAAAAGCCCTTGAACCCGATATTGGCACTGTTTGTTTTCCCTGGTCAGAATGAAATATGCGCTCATTGATTCCCGCTCGTTCCTGTTACTTGAAACCTCGACAGAACTCTAATGGGGTTAGATATGGTTTCCTTCCAGAGTATCTGACGCATCTATACAATTAAAATTCCATCCATCCTCAACCATTAAAATAAGACAGCAGGGCAGACTTGGTGCTTTAAATGAGCCCAGCAGAGAAGCACGAAGAATAGTAGCATTTCAGAGTCTTGGATTAAAAAGATACCATCTCAGGCTACTTTTTAAGATGCCTGCAACCAAGATTTAAAAAAAAAAAAATGTGTTGAAGAGATACAGACCACTTCACATACCTGTGTGTCAGTGTGTAGCACTGGAATCCAAAAGATAACATTTATGAACTCCACATTGAACCTGGCATTGACAGTGAGCTCCAGGAGACCTCGGACCCCACTGCACAGATGACAGATAAAATGGCCAAGAAGGCTCTGCCAAACAGCACAGACTCAGGCGGGGCCCCTAAGCCCCTGTGTTGCTGTCTAACTACCTCTCTAGGGACAAGAAATTCAAAGGGGCAAAGAAAAGTCACAGTGGATCAGTAACAGTACTATGTACACAGGGTTACATTTTGAACAATAAAAGAGCTTCAAAATAATCATTTGATTTCTCCTTTTTTTTTTTCTTTTTAGGGCCGCACCTGCAGCCTGTTGAAGTTCCTAGGCTAGGGGTCAAATTGCAGCTGCAGCTGCTATGCCCATAGCAACAGTAAGGTGGGATCCTTAACCCACTGAGCGAGGCTAGGGATCGAACCCGCATCCTCACGGAGACTACATCCAGTTCTTAACCCACTGAGTTACAACGGAACTCCCATATATGAAGGATTTTATCACTCTGGTGTGGCTAGCAAGTGAGTTTATAAACATCAGATTGGTGGACAAGGGGGACAGTATTTCCGGGTGATGGCTCTTTTTAATACACTAAAAATGAGTCATAGAAAAAGACAGAAGGTATTTTTTAAATCACCCAGTCCGGTCACGGAAATCACCTGATTTAAATCAATTCCATACAGAAGGTTATCTGTACACGTTTGGTAAGAACCCCAAGTATTCTCTTTCACTCCCTAATGCTAAACACACACACACACTCACTCACACTTCCTAACTAACTCTTTATATTTAAAATAGAAGCCGCTTGGAGGAAACGAACGCATTTTTATTTGTGCATTTTCTGAACCCCGCATGCTAACTGGCACGCAGTAAACACATCATGTTTGCTTAATGAAGGGGCGGACGAATGAACGAATTTTCCAATAAGGGAAAAGAGGAGGCCTTCAGCGTCGCCCATGTGTTTCTGAGATCTAAAATCCTAGCCCCACTGAGGTTCAGGTTGAATGTGAAATTACTAATTTAAATAAAGGCTTGAAGTGACTGGTCCCGATGGTCGCTGAGCTGCCTGACAGCTCTGCCTGGACAGGTCACTATGTGTCAGGCCAGGATCTCTACCAAATAATTAAGAAAAAAGCAAAGGAGAAAGGGGAGAGAGGACTGAATACCAGTTTAAACGGCAAGATGGCCAGTGGGGAGGCAGGGTTTTTAAAAATCTATGACATTTTCAGTAAGGAGAATGAAAAAATGAATCATCAGAAGTGATGGTTAAAAGGAAATTAATAACAGGTTCCTCTTAAGTTTACGCTTTGGACTCAGATCTCCACTTTGATTTCCTATTCCAGTGGCCGAGTTCAGGCTACGATAACACAAATGCCATAGACTGGATGGTTCGTGGACAACTGAAACTTGCTTCTCACAGTTCTACAGGCTGGGAAAGCCAAGGTCAAGCTGCCAGCACTTTGGTGCCTGTGAGAACCTGCTTCCTGCGTCACCGAGGCCGCCTTCACGCTGTGCCCTCTCATAGCAGGACCAAGAGAGCTCTCTCAGGACTTAGGGGGGCACGATCCCGCTCGTGAGGGCTTCACCCGCACGACCTCATCCAGCCCTGACTACCTCCTAGGAAGCCGCCCCAGCGTCGTCACACAGACTGGGTGGGGATACAGACGCTAATGCTAACTTTGCGTCGTAACTTGGCCTCTGAGCTGATCCGAGAGAAGATCAAAATTCTCTAGCTTGGGGTTTGGGCTCTCCACCATATGGGTCACCCACTCTCTTCTAGACGTTTCCATCCCTCAAATAATGTGCCAAGTAGGTCCCTCAGGTCTAACTGGAGTAAACGCCATACTGTATCCTGCGCGTTCCTCTCTCATTTATCATTTCAGCACCCACTTTGCAAGTCAGGAAGTGTGCCTGCCTCGGGATACAAAAAGGGGTACCACACGGTCCTGGAGCTCAGAACCCTCACTTCAGTAAAAAGCGGTTATGCGGATTGCCAGAGCACACGGCAGACTGGTGATTTCATCCAACCTAAGATGCCGCTGGGTGTAACAAATGGTGTTTGTTCATGCACCTGCTAAGAAAGTTAAAGCTCTGACAACTAAGTTATGATCCACCGTCAAGTGTTAGACACGCCCTGACTTCAAAACGCATGCATCTTAGCTATTGCCTTTGGAATGGATAAGCAATGAGATCCTGCTGTGTAGCACAGGGAACTCTGTCTAGTCACTTACGATGGAGGCTGATGGAGGACAGTGTGAGAAAAAGAACGTATATACATGTGTGACTGGGTCACTGTGCCGTACAGTGGAAAGTGACAGAACACTGGAAACCAACTATAATGGAAAAAAATTAAAATCATTAAAAAAAAAACAGACAAACCAAAACACACGCATCTTGAGATGAATGAAATAGGGCGGAGAAGGCAGATCACAGCTGGGCAGGGACAACTGTGAAAAAAAAGGTGTGGTGACAGGGATGTCGTTTGGACAGCGCTTTGAAAGGCAGCAGGTCCTCTGGAGATGGCAAGAAGGGCGCGAACAGAGGCTGGAGGCAGGAGACCGCGGGGGAGAGAAGCTGACGTTACGCTGGAGCTGAGCCTGCACTTGGAGGGAAGAGACGAAAGCCAAGATGAGCCAAAGGATGCTGAATGCGGCTGGAAGCCACGGTGGCGGCTCCCCGAGGAGCTGACGTAGCAAGTGAGAGGCAGAGACCGCTAATCTGATAGCGGGCATCCAGGCTTACGTCACGGCTGTATTCAGACACTTTACTGGAGTCTCATTAGAGGAAATCCAATCTCCGTTTCAAGGAGCCCAAAGCCCTGAATGACCCGGCCCGTGCCTCACCCCTTCTCCCGCTCGATTCAGCCGCACTCGGAGCAGCCACGCTCACCTGCCTCGGGGCCATCGCACCTGCTGGTCCCTTTGCCTGTGACGCTCCTTCTTGGGGCCCCGCCCAGCCGGTCCCTCCCAGCCCTCCTCGGATGGAGGGACCAGCCCTGGCCAACCCCATCCAAAGACGGATCTACTCTTTCACAGATCCTCTCCGTGCTTCCCTCCTAGTGCCCGCCAAAGCTCGAGGGGATGTCCGTGCTTCCCTCCTAGTGCCCGCCAAAGCTCGAGGGGATGTCCGTGCTTCCCTCCTAGTGCCCGCCAAAGCTCGAGGGGATGTCCGTGCTTCCCTCCTAGTGCCCGCCAAAGCTCGAGGGGATGTCCGTGCTTCCCTCCTAGTGCCCGCCAAAGCTCGAGG
>PVHT021183524.1:29856111-29946172 GCA_004024745.2 Catagonus wagneri
CCCCAGATCGACCCAGTCTCAGCATCTGGAAAGAGGTACTGCCTGAGACCATTGACCTGGGATGACGAAGCCATGGCGATGCCTCAAGGTCAGAACAATCCAGAAGAGAAGCCGCAGTGCATTCAGGGGCACCGCCACCTCTCTCTCCTCAGCATCGGGCTCAGAACCTCACAGCGTCGCCCACGGCCACACCTTCTCTGGTCAGGCGACCACCCTGCCAGCTCAAGCCTGTCAGATAACAGCGTTCTAACTCAGCCAGGCTTCAAATCCAGCGTCGTGCTCGACACGGGGCCCATCCCAGTTCAGTTCTGACGGCCCCACGAAAAGCCCCTTGCTTGCGAATATTCCAAACCCCCGGAAACCAAGGTTCAAGAAGGATGAACGCCCAGGGGTACCCTTGGTCTCTGCATGACGCCCCCCACAGGAACCCACAGACAGAAGGCCAAGGGCAAGGGTGTCTAGCTCACCGCCGCACGGCTAGTGCCAGGAACACGGAGGGGCTCGGTACTGAGTGAGTGCATGAAAACTTCCAATAAGACGCTCTTCCCAGTGGGCTTAACCGCAGCTTTCTTTTCCGTCCCCAAATCTGTCAACAAGAGGGCTTTTCTCTAACAACTGATGATAAGAGGTGGGCCGAATTAGGCAGCGAATTAACTGGCTCGCATAAGGTTCTCATTCAAGCTGCATATCCCTTGAGCCGTCCACCAAATACCTCCTAAGTGGGCTGCTGGCAAGGTCGCTGTGTTCGGGAAGCGGACCTGGAATTCGCCCCGTGGATCTCCGCCTGGCGGAGGGCGCCCCGCAGCTCCCAGGCAGAAGGGGCGTTCTGCCAGCCGCGGTCATCGGTTCTGCCGCTGAGCCCTCTGCGCCCCAGTCGCTAGATGCCAGGCAGCCTGCTGCTCCCACCAACCTAGAACCGCATCTGCAGTGTCCTCCCTGGAGCCCGCTCGCAGGGGAGACGTGCCCCGGAGCCAGATTCCACAGACAACCTCGTGGAGGCACAGAAAGGCATCTGTGCTCAGCGGCGCACTCCGCAAACGCCGACCTGCCCGCCTGCCCCGGCCTGGCCCACGTCTCCCGCACCGGGGGCGGCGGGGAGAGGTGGAGTGAGTTCCACCGACACCGCCCTGTTATCTGCACAGACCCCTTTAGTCCCTGAGCTAGTCCGTGAAGCCACCTGAGGTCACCGGGACGCCGAGCCCGGGGCCAAGCCTGACTTGGCAGCATCTGCTGGTCCCGGGCCCGCCTCTGACCACCACGGACCTCGGCGCTCCATGCTGACCAGAAGGAAATGATTTCCTGTTCACCTGAGTCCGCTCTTAAGGATGCATTCAGACCGGGCCTGGCAGAGCCCAGCCTGAACGTCAAACCCTGCAGGTGCCCCTCTCTCAGATTTCTCAGTGCGTCACTGCTCCGTGATCAAGAGCTGGATTGAGGTCCAATGATACCGGGCAGTGCCAAAAATGAAAGGACTGGTCTTCCAGAAAACAGTAAATAAAGCAGTGTGGGGATTTGGCAGGAACGTTTACAGAGGGTGAGGTTTGAGTTAATAAACACTCTATTAAAAATCTAAGGGAGTTCCCACTGTGGCACAGTGCGTTAAGGACCTGATGTTGCTGCAGTGTGGTGTAGGTGGCAGCTGCGGCTCGGATTTGATCCCTGGCCCAGGGAACATCCATGTGCTGCAGAAAGAAAAAGGGGGAAAAAAATTAAAAACTGAAAAAAGTTAAATTAAAAAAAAATCAGAGCTCCTGTTGTGGCTCAGCGGGTTAAGAACCCAACTAAGTATCCATGAGGATGCAGGTTCAAACCCTGGCCTCATTCAGTGGGTTAAGGATCTGGCATTGCCACAAACTGCAGTGTAGGTCCCAGACACAGCTCGGATCCTGCATTGTTGTGGCTGTGGCATAGGCTGGCAGCTGCAGCTCCGATTCAACCCCTAGGCCTGGGAACTTCCATATGCCACAGGTGCAGCCGTAAAAAGAAAAAAAAAATTCATACAGCAGCCGAAAAAGAAAAAAAAAAACTGAAAATTAAAAAAGGTTAATGCTAAATTGACCTTTGATGATTTTTGTACACCTATAGTTATAATAAAATTCATTAATCCAAAAAAAATAATCAGGGGTACTTAGCAAAATGCAAAAAAAAAGGTTAATGCTAAGCCACCAGAATGAAAGGATACCATTCATTTGCACAGGAGGGACCATGCGCTGAGAAATGATTTCTTTTGCCTTCATTACCACACTCTGGAATGGAGACACATTTCTTCTAGCAAATTCAGTGGCCAAATAAGAACAATCTCAATTCCAAATAGCACACATGCGGCTCCCTCTGATGTGTTGCGAGCTGACGCTTTTCCTTAAAACTCAAGCAGAAATGCTTGAGACTGACCAGCCCAACTGAATGGAGTCAAGGCCAAAGTCCGGGATTTGTGGCGTACCTTTGATTTGCTTTATTTTATGGCCACAACTTGAACACCTAGCCCTGACTGTTCAGGCAAAGAAGCCCTGGCACCAGAAAATATGCACTGAACGTAAGCTTTTATTCTTTCTTTTTAGGGCCACGCCCATGGCATATGGCAGCTCCCAGGCTAGGGACGGAATCAGAGCTGCAGCTGCTGGCCTGCGCCACAGCCACAGTCATGCCAGATCTGAGCCGAATCTGCAGCCTACACTGCTGCTTGCAGCAACGCTGGATCCTTATCCCACTGAGCGAGGCCAGGGATCAAACCCCTATCTTCAAGGACACTGTGTTGGGTTCTTAACCCACTGAGCCACAACAGGAACTCCTTGAATGTAATTTTTTAAATTCACGAGGTATTACGGAATCGATCAAACCAGCTGGTTTGAAATACAGCCATTCCAAGAAAAAAGCTAAGCTCCTGAACCTGGGAATTAAACAGACAACTAAAGGAACCCCAGAATCATGAAATACATAACCCCCCCCCCCAGAGGAAAAGAAAACTTCAGATCGTAGGAAAGTTACCACTGAGGTCCCGGAGCTTAGTAAGAACAGAACCAGGAGATGCCACCATCAGGATGTGGTTCAAAACCCGGCTGCCCAGGACTGTGCCGTGAGACGGAGGGCAGAGGACAAATGATTTGGGGATACTCGTGTTAACAGAGATCTTGTGATAAAACCTCCAAGGCCAACAGTGGGGACTGTGAGCTTAAGTGTAACACTGTCTGGATGTTACTGATTCGCTACAAAGTTTCACTGGAATCACTGGGATTTTTTGAGTCCTTATTTCAAAGCTCTCTCCTTAAGCGTTCAGAGGATGTTGGTATTTATTATAGCATTGTCTCCACGGCAAACCCGCGAGGGGGAAAGGCTGAGGATTATCCTGTTTCACAGCCTTTATCTGAGGCACAGGGGAGCGGTCCCTGTGACGTGTTTGGAGGAGGTCCCGCGGGGAGGGCGGCTGCCTTTAGATAAAACGCACACCGACATGCACACGCGCGGACCTTCCTCTATGGGAACAGCGTTGGAGTCTTTGGGAAAAGAGCGCGATACTGATAAAGATAATACAGGCAACAGAAAGCTTCAGCATCAGCACCAGAGCCTCAACAATTCAGGGCTTCGTTTCTCTGGAACGTCTGCTTCCTGGACAGCACCTGACCCGGGGACATTTGCACTAACCGGTGAGCAACGAAGGTAACAGGACAAAAAGACGGTATGCGTGCGTCTCCCTGGCACCCCTGCTGCACAGCAGAGACACGACGCTGTAAATCGACCACACTTGGACTAAAAAGTGTTTTAAAACACAAGCAATGGGTTCCTTTGGCAAACAGCAAAATGACACCTGTGAAGGGACAGGCTCAGCTCTTAATGAGGGTGGGGATTAAAAGCAAAGCTGCTCTTGGAGTTCCTGTCGTGGCTCAGTGGTTAACGACTCTGACTAGAAACCATGAGATTGCAGGTTCGATCCCTGGCCTTGCTCAGTGGGTTAAGGATCCGGCATTGCCGTGAGCTGTGGTGTAGGCTGCAGACGCGGTTCGGATCCTGCGTTGCTGTGGCTGTGGCGAAGGCCTGCGGCTACAGCTCCTGTTAGACCCCTAGCCTGGGAACCTCCATATGCCGCGGGTGCAGCCCAAATAAGGCAAAAAGACAAAAACAAAACAAAACAAAACAGCAAAGCAGCTCTCAAGTTAGAATGATTCTAAGGTTATATACTTTTAAGTCCTGTAGACTTAAAAAAAAAACAAAGAAAAACTTTAGGAGTTCCTGTCTTGGCTCAATGGAGACAAATCTGACTAGCATCCATGAGGACACAGGTTCAATCCCTGGCCTTGCTCAGTGGGTTAAGGGTCTGGAGTTGCCCTGAGCTGCGGTATAGGTCGCAGATGCAGCTCGGATCTGGTGTGGCTGTGGCTGTGGTGTAGGCCGGCAGCTACAGCTCCAATTAGACCCCTAGCCTGGGAACCTCCATATGCCTCAGGTATGGCCTTAAAAAAAAAGGGGAGGGGATAGAAACAAACTTTGTAACTATAATATAAGGGCAAGTAGGTTTGGGCTGGTGCTATCGTCAGTTGTAAATCACGACCGTTTATGTGTTAGAGTCAGTGACCGGTCGGGATGCTGGACTAGCTGGTTACCTGTTCCTGCAGGTTTTTAAGTAATGGCCCCGTGCAGAGGGCAGGCACTGAAGAAGCAGCTTTAGAATTTGCTTTCATCTCTCCTCCTCGTTTACAGGGAAAACCCAGGGACTGGAGCTAAGGTAAGGGACTTGCGTGGTGACATTGCACTGGTATCAAACAGCCTTTCTCCAAAAAAAAATGTATATATAAATATATTCTAACTTCAATCTCTTCAATAATTTCAACAGGCCTTCCCCAAAACTCCAAGTTACTGGCAGTTTTCTGCGTTTGACTTTCTACGCAGTCACTGATTTAGCATCGGGCCTGACCCCCTGCTTTGCCTGGCTGAGACTTGGTGGCCCTTCAAAATCCACAACGTAAATAACCCTTGAAATGGATAATTGCAAACTGGGGGTAGTGATTTTAACAAATGAGCTTGGCACCCGGGCCTGGGGATGAGGTTATTCTGTTGAATAAACGCCTTTCTCCTCTCCGGCCCCTTTGGAGTCCTGGCCGGACTTTACCACCCGTACCCTGGAATGTGCGGTAGCTGCAGCTTTTGTGCCCTACACTGGAAAGTTCGAGTAAGCTTCTTACTCTTAGGCTACCAACCAGTTAATATCAATATGTGACGTGGAGAGTGAGCGAGCGGGTGAGGTCGAGAGGTAATAATTAAAAATGATGTAAGGGGATGACCCAGTGTCCCCAGGCCTGCCAGGAGGCCCATTGCAGACCATGGGCCTGGTTCGTGTGCATCCCTCAGGCCTCAGGCCACAGACTCTGTGAAATAAAGCCCCCGTCATCCCAGCACGGCGTTCTCTGGTTCCTGGGCTGAAGGGAGTCACTGTGAAGTCTGAATCTAGGAGTTCCCGCTGTGGCTCAGCGGGTTAAGGACCCAACATAGTATACCCATGAGGATGGGTTAAGGATCCGGCATTGCTGTGAGCTGCAGCATAGGTCACTGATGCGACTTGGATCCAGCGTGGCCGTGGCTGTCAGCTGTAGCTCCAGTTTGACCCCTCGCCCGGAAACTTCCATATGCCGCAGGTGCGGCCCTAAAAAGAATTTAAAAATAAAGTCTAAATCTAAGGGAATTACTTGATGGCTCATCTTCCTTGGGCTCCATGGGGTGTGGGAATGGAGGACCGTTGAGAAATAGTTCACGTTAGCAGGTGTATGACTGGCCTGCACCCCCTCCCCTGCCAGGCCCAGGGCAGTCCCCTGTGCACAGGTGTGGGGGGGTACCCGAGTCCCCACCCGCTAGAGAAGCAGGCTAGAGAAGACGCCACGGGCTTTGGAGGTAGGAAAACGCAGACCCAGGAATGCATGGAAACCAGACACCAAACGGGTCCGTGCTGGCTTGCTTCCAGCCGTGAGCTGGGATGTGTGATGCCAGGCGGGACCGGACAGTAGTCGTCCAGGACCAGCTCTAAGAACCTGGGCGATTGTGCACAGGCACTTGACCTCCTTGTCTCAGGTCTGCACCTGGAAGGCGCAAGGATGACCTCTTAGACCGTCTGTGCTGGAGCAAATTCCTGTGTGGAAAGCCTCACCCCCAACTGGTGCTGACGGCATTAGGAGGTGGGCCTTGGGGAGCTGCCGAGGGAAAGGAGCCCTCTGCAAGGGGATCAGTGGCCTCAGAATAATAATAATAATAATAATAATAATAATAATAATAATAATAATAATAGACCCCGAGAGCGTCCTCATTCCTTCCACCACATGAGGACACAGCGAAACATGAGCGTCCAAGCCTGGTTAGGAAGCAGACGCTCGCCGGACGCCAAGTCTGCCAGGGCCTTGACCTTGGACCTCCCAGCCTCCAGAACTGTGAGAAAGAAACGCCCGCTGTTTACAAGCCAGCCGGTCTCGGGGATTCTGTTCTAGGCGTTCTGACAACCGAGACAATCTCTGTGGTTCCCGCTGAGCCCAGAGCCCCTCAGCGCTCGGGCCTCGCGTCCAGTTCGAAACTTATGACTCACGGCGAGAACTAGGCTGATGCGGCCTCGGAGTTGCACGCGGCCCTTGAAACGTAACAGGGCTGCTGGAAACTGTGGAGATGCATGGACTCTGTTCGTTACAGTCCGCGCGTGAAGCTCGGGAGTCACCGCCGCTATTAAACCCAAGAGCTGATCTCCGTGGCATGTCATTCAAGCAAAGCAGTCGGCTAATTAAGAGACCGGCTAATTAAGATTCGACCCCCCAGAGGGTTTCTAGAGGCGTGTTTAGAAGCCCAGGGTCCAGAACAACAGAGCAAGGCGAAGTCGCCTGATTCCAGGAAAAGAAAAGGACCGACTGACGCGCCTCATCCTTTCGTTTGGACATTTCTCAAAACATCAGGATGGAACAAATTATCAGGGGGAACTCTGTTTAGTAAAAAACACACACACGAAACAGGTCGAGTCTAAAATAACACTGTTCACCTTGGGGTGCTCGAAAAGCTGCGTCAATCCGCTGTTTGGATACCGCTCCTCATAAAGCTGAAGTCTGAGAGATGGAGCAAGCCATCTCCGGGCACGCAGCGCAGCCCGCTCGTGCGCTCTCCACTCCAAGAGAGATTTACGGAGCCAGGGAGGAGAATCAATCACAGGTACGCTTGGGGATGGCGGCCAGCGAGAACAGCGGTGTGATGACATGTCGCCATGAGAAGCTCGATGCTTTATGGCTCCCTCTCAGCACCCACTCCTGTTTCTCGCCTCAAAACACAATTTCACATGGAAATAATTTATAAGCATCTGTGCGCCAAGGGCGACCGCTAACCTTCGCTTTTCACGCGATGAATTCTTAGGTGCTTATTAGGATTAAAATACATCACCTGTCAGAATATTAGTCCCTGGGCTGTAGACGCCAAGAGAAAGTTGGAGCAACTACATACTTCATTGCGTGGGATTTGTAACAGCCTGTGTTTGGGGTGGTGGATGGAAGGGGGGGCAGGGAGCTAGATTTATTTTGGAGACTGAGAACTTAGGGACACGTTAAATAGAGCATACATTGAAAAATAAGCACCACCTGAACTTTCCAGTGTGTCATCTCCACAAAGAGTGTGGTGATGAATATTTGTTGTGGTTACTGCAGAGTTTCCTATGGCTTTACCAAGTTCTCATCACTGGACTTTGCAGCTCACATCGAAACATATTATGCATAGGCAGTACTTAATAACGTGTTCTTGAAAGAGGACACGAGGTCCAGTGTTTTACAGCTTATATTGCTAAATCATAAAAAACAAACCACAATCCATGTGACCAAAACCCTGTGTATACTCTGGATTCTGTGTCTCTTTCTCAGACTGTGCCCGATATCTGGTAAAGAGAAGCAATTATCTAGAAAGATCTGGAGGGCTAAGAATTGAGAATCAGAAGGCCATTTCACTGGTTTACTCCACTAACTTACAAAGCTTAAAGATTTGATTCAGTTGGGAGTCCTGCAATCCTCTTTGGTTTAAAAAAAAAAAAAAAAGCCTGCTATTAGTTTCCTGGGAGTAAACGCTGTATGAAACAGAATATGTACCCATTATGTACTGGATTACACTGAGACAAAACAGTGAAAAAGAAAACAACATATTCATAATAGCCAAGACACGGAAACAACCCAAATGTCCACAGACAGATGATTGGATTAGAAAGATGTGGTATACATACATGATGGAATACTACTCAGCCATAAAAAAGAATAAAATAATGCCATTTGCGGCAACATGGATGGAATTAGAGACCCTCATACTTAGTGAAGTAAGTCAGAAGGAAATAGACAAATACCACATGATATCCCTTCTATCCGGACTCTAATATACAGCACAAATGAACCTTTCCACAGAAAAGAAAATCACGGACTTGGAGAACAGACTTGTGGTTGCCAAGGGGGCGGGGGAGGAGTGGGATGGGCTGGGAGTCTGGGGTTAACAGTTGTAGACTGTTGCCTCTGGGATGGAAAAGCAAGGAGATCCAGCTGTACAGCTCTGGGACTCTGTCTAATCACTTGTGACAAACCCATATATGTATGGGTCACCATGCTGTGCAGTTGGAAAACTGACAGAAACCTGTAAACCAGCTATAAGGGAAAAATTAAAAAAGAAAATGTTGTTTTCTAAGCATGACTTTTTCTGGCCAACTAGAAACTTCTTCACTGTCATTTCTAGGCCCCATAAAAGTTAAAGACATTTGACATGTACAGATAATTTTTTTTCTCTAAACATTCTATCTATAATACAACTGCAATGATGACATAACTTCCCTACACGGTAAATTTGAGGGGCCCCTGGGACTTTTAAGGGGTGATGTTCAGAGGGAAGTTTGGAGAGTGAGTGAGTTCTGGGTTAGAAATGCAGACTCAGGAGTTCCCGCTGTGGCACAGCGGGTTAAGAATCCAACTGCAGCAGCTTGGATCGCTGCAAAGACATGGGTTCAATCCTCGGCCTGGCTCAGTGGGTTGCCTTGGCATTGCCACAGCTGTGGTTTGGATTCAATCCCTGGCCTGGGAACTTCCATACGCCACAGGTGCAGCCATTAAAAAAAAAAAAAAAAGGCAAAAAAAGGCTGCGTTAACAGACCTCACAGTTCAAGGCCAAGTGAAGCCCCATGAGACGGCGAGGTGGCCACACAGAGCGCGAGGCAGTGAAGCGGGCCAAGCGCAGGGCGCAAAGAATGCGGACCTTTCGGCCTGAACAGGTGACCAGGGTGGCGGGCAGGGAGCCAGAAAGCGCAGACGCAAGACCAAGAAGGGGAGCAGAGAAGATGGGGGGGTGACAGTGCTTGCGAAGGGCTAGAGCCACAGCAGCCGGGACCCGGGGCTGATGGGGTGACGAGAACACACGCGTGGGAGACACAGGAGGAGACGAGCTCTTCCGTGTGACGGGGGACAAGGGGAAGAGATGCCCCTTAAAGGAGCTAAGCCGTCGGGGGAGGACCTCCAGGAAGGAGGATCTGGAGCCGCAGCAGCATCTCCCACGCCGCGAGAGAGGGACTGGGCAACTTTTGTTCTGTTTGTTTTGCTTGGGGGACTTCTTCAGACACGTGGTCCTTCTTCCTCAAGGACCACGCCGAACGCTTGGAGACTCTGCCAGCACCGTCGACCTGAAACTGGCGGCCAGATGCTAGGAAAGTTCTCCCAACATCGAAGGGGCAGGAGGAAAGGGACCACGTGCGGAAAAGGCTTGAAAACAAACTTGAACAAACACACAAGAACAGCTGTGCGTGCGCGGTCCTGGGCCAGCATCACGGCCGTGGCCCCGATCCAGAAACTCTGCTGAGCGAGGCGGCTGGTAAAACCCAAGCGGCCTCTGGAGCCCCGGGCACGACTCTGGGCGGACAGAGGCAGCATCTCGAGCAAAAGCCTGATGAGCACGGAGCCGTGCCTTCGGGACCGGCGACACAGGCCAGCCCGGCAGCCCCCACCCCCGGCCAGCTGGCGGGTGTGACAGCCACGGCCCTGTGGTCTGGCCAAGGCCGCGGCAGACCGGCCCCGGGGTCCTCGGGGGCCGTAAAGAGTCTTCTGTGTCTTAAAAAGACACAAGGGTCATCTTGCAGAGGCCAGCCGGGGGGGTGTCTGAAGAAGTCCCGCAAGCTGGGAAACGATCACCAGCGCCGAGCACTTCCAGAAAGGAAGCTCTCAGGACGTTTTGGAAGGGGCCTCCCAGGAGCGATTCACCCGCTGTCCCTAAGCCTCGGCGTTGGCCAGCCCGTCCGTCTCCCCTCCAGCACTGTCCCTGCGCCTCCCTTCAGGGGCCCGCGTGAACTACAGTCTCGGGTCTGACTCTTCCATGCATTTTACAACTCAGTTTCGAGCTTCCGTCTACTCTGCAGTTACTTTGACTTTGGACAGTGTTTGTGGAGGCCCTCTGACCTTCCTGTCCACAGAGACGGCTGCGAAGTCATGTGCTCTAAACCCGTAAACCCCCAACCGGAGACCACAAACCCCTGGCGGTGGGCTGGGGGGGGTGACAGAGATTTTTCTGGAGCAGGGGCGAGCACAGATGGCTTTTAAAAGTAGAGGACACTTCCAGAACCTCAGCTTCCATATAAATTCTTTCCTAAACCCCATTAGCCTGAAATTATGCTGCTGCTTCTCCCCCTCCCTTCCTTCTCTCCCCTCCTGAATCTTAAAGCACATTGATGGGGGGGGGGGCGCGCATGTAGAAGCGTCCAGGGTGCCAAATGAAAGAGAGTAATTCAAGATTGCATTACTAAAGGAGAGCCTTGGAGAGAAAAGTAGAGAAAACTTGGCTTCAAAACAAATAGAGATGGGAGGGGGTGTCTTATTTCTACTCGGTGACAAAGTCACTGCAAGGCCCTTGAGTTTCTGATCTTTAAATTCAGAAGTCAGGGGGCTGTTTGGACATACACATTGGCATGTTTACTTAAAGGGAAAAAACAGGGCATCTATCCAGAGAAAACCATGACTCGAAAAGATACATGTACTCCAGTGTTCACTGCAGCACCATATACAATAGCCAAGACGTAGAAACACCTAAATGTCCATCGACAGAGGAGTGTATAAAGAAGATGTGGTACACAGACACAGTGGAATATTACTCGGCCATTAAAAGGAAAGAAATACGGCATTTGCAGCAACATGGATGGACCGAGAAATTATCATGCTAAGTGGGGTCAGTCAGATGGTGAGCCACCGGCATCTAATGCTATCACTTTCATGGGGAATCTAAAAAAAAGGACACAACGAACTTCTTTGCAGAACAGATACTGACTAACAGACTTTGAAAAATGTATAGTTTCCAACGGTGACAGGTTGGGGGGCTGGGGGGGAGCTCTGGGGGTTTGGGACGGAAATGCGATAAAACTGGGTTGTGATGATCGTTGCACAACTATCAATGTAATAAAATTCACTGAGTAAAAACAGAAACAAAACACAGGGACCGCTTCTGATGGGCTTGATTTGTTCTGTAATGAGGGCTGGCCTCGCCACCGTTTGTTTCACAGTGATGGACGGTTCCAAAGGGGAAAATCCTGAACTTGCCCATTCTGATGGAAATCTATCGCAAGGGTACAGTCACTGTTCCAGCGGGCCAGTTCACACTATTCAAGCTGATAAGGAGTCCTTCGTTCCCGGCTGGGCTGACCCTGTGTAAAGGGGTTCATTGTTTCTTTACCTACAGGACGGCACCTGAGCATGGGACTAGCCATTTCGCCGCCTGGTACCACACACCAGCTCCACGTGCACGTACCAGAGCACACGCACGCCGTGATCTTTGAAGGTGAAGCCACTCGGTATCCAGAGGGTCTGGCTAGAGAGACTGATCCCGACCCCAAGTTCTTTCGCTCTCAGATACAAATGAGGACGCTTCTTTTCTACTGCCCTCGGCTAACTGCTTCCAGGCCTCAGGAATACCTGAAGGCCCAATTCGATAGTCTGACTGGGCTCCAGCAAAGGCCCCCGTCTCGTACCGCTCTCTAGACGTGGGCAAGGACTCCCGGACGCTAGGGGCCAACAACGCCTGTAACTCAGCAAGGTGAAGCTTCACCTTCCAGTATTTGTAACAGGTCACATTTTCATGTGTGGCGTGAAGGCAGCTACACTTGACACCAGCCACCATGACTTTCGAGCCAGAGGGGGAAAAAAAAAAATCCGTCTTCCGCCCTCGGCAATCCAGAAGGTGGATCGAACATGCCAGATACAAATGTGAGCCCACCGGCCAGGAAAAACGAAGGAGAACTCTCGAAGGGAAATGCAAGCTTGCGATTACCGTAATGAAAGGAATAAACATCCCACAGGAGGTAAGAAATACAAATTCCAGAAAAGTTCCACCAGTGTCAGAGACTGATGAAACTGAGAGTCCTCATTCCCACAACCCGCAAATACGCCAGAGTCAGACGTGGCCTTGAACCTTTCAGGCAGGGCCCGAAGAAGGGGCCAAACTGCCCGCCAGGCACTATAGCCGGCCCCTTGCGGGGCTGCAGGGAACTAGACCCCCAGCTCCGAGCGAGCGAGGCGTCCAGCAGATTCCTCTTAGAGCTTTTTCGCAGCCTGCAACAATTCATCTGTCAAAAAAAAGTGCATGAATGGGAAAAATCCAGCATCCGAGCCAAGGACTGTGTTGCAAGTGTCTCAGATTTTTGAGAGCCGGCCAAACACGCCTTTATGGATTGTTTTCACTCTCTCGGCTTTGCAGCGCCCCATCCCTAAATACCGGGTAGCTGTTTTCAGAGGTGTAACTCCACTTCAGACACTGACCCAACCTGGGCACTCCTAGAGAGATCCGTGCACACCTTTCAACACAGAGAGTGCAGCTGCGTATGGACAGCTGGCAAAGGGAGAAGTCAACCCATTTTCCTTTTCCTAAGAGCTGACCCCCACGTCACGAGCCAGCTATTCAAGGACCGGTTTCCCAAACTCCTTGTTCCGTTCCGCCCCCATGCCCCTCCCCAACTCTGCCCTCTTCCACTGGATTTTTACTTTTCCCCACTACCTTCCTCAGGGGGTCAGCTTCCAACTAGTCCATTTAGCTCCATGTGGCAGCTCCGGGGAAAAGGATCGCCAAAGGTGGGGGGGGCGGGGCGGTGAGAGCCATCACCCAGGTTTCGGGATTTTCTGTGGACCTTAAAGGTCAGGGATGATTTAACAGCTGGCTGCTGCTGGAGGTTCAATGGGACAGCCTGTCAAGGTGTGTGTGTCGGGGGGGACCTTGAGGACATCCCTCCTTTGACCCCTGAACTCGGTCACCTGCAGGCGGCTCTTCCAGCAGATGCTCTGAAAGCCTGCCGTGAAGGATACGTCATTGCTTTTCCGTCCACTTTCCTGGTTGTCTTCTGAAATGCTGGGGAGGGCTTGCTGGTCACCGGGGGCCGTCTGGTCCAGGCTGATTGGCTCTACAGAGGGTTTGGGTCCCATGCACAGAATTGCTTCTCACTCACAGAACAGCCCCCCCCCCCCCGCCCGAGTCGATGGCCAGCCCAGAGCAAAGCAACAGGTGCTGGCCAGGAGCATGGCAGGGCGCGGGGCTAAGGGCTTCTACTAAGGAAGTATTGCCAAGGATGTGAGCTGAAAGGTTTCCGGAGGGATTTTATTTAAAAAAAAAAAAAAAAAAGGAAAAACAGACTAAAGAAGGGAAAAGCAGCTGTTTGGAAATAAACTGTAAAACATCTGTAGCACACGACCAGAATTCTCCAAGTATGAGCGTGCAGTTTTAAAGGGACCTTATCCTGCAGAAACAACACTCCAACTATGTAGCAGACACCAGAGGTGTCCCTGGCGGGACGGTAATAGGGAAAGTCCTGGCAGCCACTGAGCACGACTGTCCCCAACCACACAAGCAAGGGAGAATTCAGAGGCAACTTGGCAACCCTCCAATATCGTCTTATCGTGGATGGAGATGAAAGAACCAAACACACGTGAACCTGTTCTCCCTCCACCGGGAAGCCCCAGCTTCTGCTCTGTGCATTTTCAGGATTCTCTTCGGTCCAACCCGAAGGCAAAGAAACTTTCTGCAGAGTTTCTTTGGGTTCATGTGCATCACTGCAATAGAATTCAGAGATTTTTTTTTTTTTTAATCAAGGTTCAAGGGTCTCAGTAGCTCCATTTATTTTTCAGTAACTAAGTTACCAGAAACTTGTAGCGTGGCTGTATTTATTTTCTGAAGGAGGCTCCAAGTTGGCAAAAGGGTACTTGGAAGGACATATTTCTTCACGTTCTCTTGATCTCAGTGTGTGGAGATTCGCTTAACAGCTGTTTTATGTACAAGTGTTTTTTCAGCCGCGTCCTCCCCCCTTCATAAACAGACTTTTTTCAGGCAAAAGAAGCCTGCAAGACACAACAAAACGCGAGGCTGCTCCTCACGCCTCTGCCAGCGGCAGACAGAGAAGAGTTTAGGAAGATCATCGAGCCGCAACCCCCCGTTTATTCCTTTCATAGCTTGGGGTGAACTTGGACTTGGAAGCCAGAGGAGCTCCCGCCCCCACTGTGTCCGCTGCGGGGGCCTCTCCCCACTGACCGCCTCTCAGAAAGACAGTCTGGATGTAAAATCGTAACAAACACACCCATTCCACTAAGTGTCTGACCCTAGTGAATTTCAAACCCAAAGACCCTTTCGCTCATTGATCAAGGAAGCTGAGCGTGAGGGCTCAGATGCGACCCATGAAAAGAAATGATGAGAAACGGGCCGATTAAGCCTGACTCTTTAAGCTCTAGCTTGTATTAACTGTAGCAATGATTCCTCGCAGTTTGGGAAGAATCATTTAGGGGAAGCGAGCCCCTCGGTAAAGCCCGTGAGCTTCCTTCCCTCTGTAGCACCAGGAGGGCGGGTGGCCGGCACAGTCTTTATAAAGAGTGGAAGGGCGCCATCACAGAAAGCCATCTGGTATACCTCCACTCTCTTAAAACTTGACGGCCCTGCTCCAGCTGCCTGGAACAGGTGTCTGGGCTGGGGCGCTGCGGGTACTGCGTTCTGCCAGAAGTCATCTGTTTCCATGGCTACTCCCGTTGGCTGGCCAGTGAAGTCTTGGTGACTCCTTGCTAAGCAGGTGGCAGATGATGCTTCTAGGGACTTCTCCCTCCTCCACGGAGAAGCCCACCCCAGACGCGAGGAAACAGAACACCCTGTTCCCATCCTCAGCACACTCTGGAGCCAGGAAGGAGGAAGTGGCCAGGTGGCTGGTGACCCGAGGCGGGAGGCAGGGGTCTCGGTGGGGACCACTAGTCCTGCCTTCCCTCGGCTGCCCCTATAAGCCCAGCATTCACGTCCTGCTGAGAAGTGAGAGGGTTTCTTAGAGCCCTTCCAAGATCAGTTTACTCCTCCTCTTCCGCGTTGGACTAGCCCATGCCTGCATCAACTGCCATCATCCAGGCTCCGAGGATTTTGTCACAAAAAGTAAATTTCACCAAAGGTGTTATTTAGGGGCAGAAAAAAAAAATCTGAGTTGAGGCACGCATTTTTTAAAAAAAAAATGTTATCCTGGCACCGAAAAGCTCTGTTTTGCAATACTTGTGATAACAGTCTGAACTCATTACCAGCACATAATCTGAACATGCACACAGACACCTACGCCCTGACCCAGGAAGCTGTACTTGAAGACGGCCAATTCATTTTAAAAGAAATTGGCACTGAAGTTGACCAAGGTTCTTATTTCTTGAGAGAGAGATTGATTTAGATAAGAAGCGGGGGGGGGGGGCGGTGCAAGAAGATGAATCACACGGCTGATGATGAAATGCAAAAACAGTCAACAATCACCGAAGGAAACCGGAAGGGCGGAGACCGAACCTTAGCGTGTTACGCACATTACGGGGGTGTGAAGGTCAGACATAAAGGCATCTTAAATCTGCATACGATCTACTAGATGATGTACCCGAATGGCTAAAGAATGTCTGTATCTACTAACCACACAATAAGAAATACTGGGTTAAGAAAAAATATATATATTAGGAAGAATGAAAATTGAAGGAAACCATTTTTCTCGTTTTTGGCTTTTTAGGACCGTACCTGCAGCATATGGAGCTTCCCAGGCTAGGGGTCGAACTGCAGCTGTAGCCCCCAGCCTTCACCACAGCCACAGCAACGTAGGATCCGAGCTGCATCTGTGATTTACACCACAGCTCACGGCAACTGGATCCTTAACCCACGGAGCGAAGCCAGGGATCGAACCTGCGTCCTCCTGGATCCTCCTCTCGACGCTCCTGTTTTCTTCCTCCCTCCCAGCTGCTGCTCCTCAGTTTACCCCACAGGCTCCAAGCGAGGCCACCTTCCCTCTCACCCTGCACTTGGCTCCCGGGCAAGTTCACGGCTGCTCCCTGCTTCCAGCACTTGCCCACACCGACGGCACCAAGGTCCATCCTTACCCCACACCTCTCTCCTTCAGACTCCAGACCCAAGGTTACTTGACCACATCCCCTGGATGCCTCAAAGACACCGCACGTGACCACAAGCGACACTTTTATCTGCCACCTACCCGGGGTCGCAGGCTGCCATAGTCCCCTACCTGGAGGAATTAGGCGCCACCCGTCAGCCCTGCCGGTTAGGAAACCGGCCATCCCGTCCACACCCGCTGTCACCCTCCATGTCTCAGCCACTAGGTCCACCGCCTTCTCTCCATCTCCTCTGCCTCTCGAGCCACCATTTCTCCAGCTGCTGTGAAAACCGCTTCCTAAAGAAGCTCCTGGTCCACCCCAGCCCCCCGGTTCTGTCCTTTCTCTGCACCGACGCACAGGCCAGCGTTTTTCAAGGGTAGGTTTGACCCGGCCGGCCCCACCGCATCCACTTCCGAGCTTTCAGTGACCTCCCCCTGCTCTTGAGATGAAGGTTTTGCAAAAGTTCCCCGGTCCCCACGGACACCCCTCTGAGCGACCACCCTTCGTCCCAGGACGTCTTCCCAGAACCCCAAGAACTGGTTCAGAGCTTTGCTCCTGCAGCCCCTTCCTCGGTTTGTCACTACAACCAGTACTGAGAGGATGCGGCCGACACCCACTTCTGTTTTTGATTTAGTTGTGTCCTCACACGCAGCTCCCAGCCCCTGGCAGGCACTCAACAAGTATTTCTTCCGTGAACGAATGAATGAATTTGATATGACTCAGTGAAATAACACGCTGAGTCAGCGGGCGATGCTGAGCCAGGCGTGGGAAGCGCTAAAGGCCCTGTCCCGGCCACTCTACCATGTCACCTCCCCGGGCTGATGCTCCAGGTGGCTTCACCAAGCCTGCCTCTGCACGAATACACCAGAAAGGACACGCTCACACCTTGGTCCCTGTCGCCAAGCTGCACACTGTGATGCCGGCAGCGTGGCGCCAATGAGGGAGCACGGCCTCGCCGCTCACCGGCTATGTGAACTTCAGCTCGCTACTTGACCCCTCCGGGCCTCCGTTTCCTCATTGTAAAGTGGCATTAAGAGTAACAGTTGATACTATATTCGACGGAATACTACTCGGCCATAAAAAAGAACGGGACGATGTCATCTGTAGCAACACGGACGGACCTAGAGATTGTCGTGCTAAGCAGAGTCAGACAAAGAAAGACAAATATCACGTGATATCACTGACGTATGGACTCTAATCAAAATGACACAAAAGAACTTATTCACAAAACAGAAGCAGATGCAAAGATTTCAAAACCAAACTTAGGGTTGCCGCAGAGGACACGCTGAGGGGAGGGATAAACTGCGGGGTTGGGACTGACACACACACACGTCTAAACATGGAATGGGTGAACAACAAGGACCTACTGCAGCGCACAGCAGGGAAATCTACCCAACACTCTGTAGTGACTTATATGGGAAGAGATCCTGAAAAAGAAATATGTATTTGGATGATGGATTCGCTCTGCAGTACACCTGAAGCTAACACAGCATTGTAAGCCAATTATACTTCAGTAAAAATTTTTTTATGAAAGAAAACAATGATACAGTCGGCCTTCCACATCTGCAGGTTTTGCATCCACTGATTTAGCCAACCGTGGATGGAAAAATAGTCAGGAAAAAAATTCCAAGAAGTTCCAAAAAAGCAAAACCTGAATTTGCCGCAAGCTGGCAACGATGTACGCAGCACTTACACTGTATTTACAACTATTTGCATGTCATTTGCATTGTGTTAGGTTTTATAAGCAGTCTCGGGATGACTTAAAGTGTCCCAGAGGGCATGTGTAGGGTATAGGCAAACGCTAGACCGTTTTATATAGAGGGGACTTGATCGCCTTTGGGTTTTGGTGTCCATGGGGTCCTGGAGCCAGTCCTGTGGACACTGAGAGATGGCTGTATTTATGCTATAGGAATTTAGTGAGGATTAAATAGAACAAAAATGGTCTCTTGACGACTGACTGCTAAGCATTCAACGAGAAGAGGCTAAAGCAGCAGTGGAATTTACTTTAATAACGTGGGGTATATACTCCTGGGCATCTATCCAGAGAAAACCATGACTTGAAAAGATACACGTTAGCCAGTGTTGACTTCAGCACTCTATACAATAGGCAAGACATGGAAACAACCTAAATGCCCATGGAAGGAGAAGTGGATACAGATGTACAACCTAAATGCCCATCGAAGGAGAAGTGGATACAGATGTGATACATAGACACAATGGAATATTAGTCAGCCATTAAAAGGAAAGAAATAAGGGCATTTGCAGCAAGGGGGATGGACCTGGAAATTATCATGCTAAGTGAAGTCAGACAGTGAGACACCAACATCAAATGCTACTACTTACGTGTGGAATCTAAAAAAAAAAGAACACATGAACTTCTTTGCATGACAGATACTGACTCACAGACTTTTTTTTTATACTTTAATGAATTTTATTTCAATTATAGGTGTAAAAAAATCATCCACAAGTTAATTTGATAGATTTTGTGTCCCAAACCCACAGTTGACTCACAGACTTTGAAAAACTTCTGGTTTCCAAATGAGACAGGTTGAGGGGTGCGGGATGGGCTGGAGGTTTGGGATGAAAATGGTATAAAATCGGGTTGTGATGATCACTGTACAACTATAAATGTGATAAAATTCATGGAGTAATTTAAAAAAAATGTTGGGCACACAAAAGACAGTCACCCCACCTTATCTATGGGGGTTCCTTCAGCATGCCTGAAACTGCAGATAATACCAAACCCCAGGTACACTCTGCTTTCCCCTATACATGCAGACCTATGAGGAAGCTTAATTTATAAGTTAGACGTAATAAGAGAATACCCAAACTGCCAGCATTGCTACTTGTGCACTTTGGGGCCATTACGGTTTTTTTTTTTCTTTTTAAGGCTGTACCCATGGCATATGCAAGTTCCCAGGCCAGAGGTGGAAAGGGAGCTGCAGCCGCCGGCCTACCCCACAGCCACAGCAACACCAGATCCGAGCCACATCTGTGACCTAGCCTCGTGGATACTGGTCAGGTTCTTAACCCGCTGAGCCCCAATGGGAACTCCTCTGGGGCCATTCTTAAGTAAAGTAAGGGTTACTGGAACACGGGTCCCGTGATAAAGCCACAGTCAATCTGATACCCGATGATCTTGGCAGGACACGCGGGGGACAAAGAGAGCATTCACATCTCGGGTGAGAACGAGATTTCACCTCACTACCCAGAGTGGAGCGCAACTTAAAACTTATGAATTGTTTATTTCTGGAATTTTCCAGGTATTGTTTTCTAATGGCAGTTGACCTCAGTAAAATCATGGATAAGGCGGGGGGGGACCATTACACACCGTGTGGGTTAGCAAGTTGCTAAGGGTACAGGATAAAAATGTAATTGTTAACAAAAACTAACTGACGGCTTACTAGGTAGAAGCTGTTGGGGACATGAAAGAAGGATTAGACTCATTCAAGGATTAAGGAAAACTAAGAGTTGGAAGGGTCTCCCTTTTATTTTTTTAAGGGCTGCACCTGCAGCATATGGAGGTTCCCAGGCTAGGGGTCTAATCAGAGCTGTAACCGCCGGCCTACACCACAGCCACAGCAACGCGGGATCCGAGCCACATCTCCGAGCTACACCACAGCTCACGGCTATACCGGATCCTTAACCCACTGAGCGAGGCCAGGGATCGAACCTGCGTCCTCATGGATACCAGTCGGGTTCCTTACCGCTGAGCCATGACGGGACCACCTCCCTGACTTTTCAAAAGAATCAAAAATGCTACGGTGGTGGGTGGACAGTCTGGGGCCAGCAACACACAGCAGGAGATGTGGAATGACCCGGGTCACAGAAACGCCGCACACAGGCGAGGACATCTCTCCACAAATCCGCGCCAGAGTTAAGGAGAAGCAGCACAGAAATAGACGACGACGGGGCGGGCGTGCTATCTCGAGTCTGCGTAATGCAAACACACGCCCAACCACACGCGCCCGTGAACGAGGAGGGCCGAGGTGAGCCAGACCTGCAGACTCGTTTCCCAAAGGCAGCCTGTGGTTTCAGGGAGGAAAGAGGAAACGCGCCCAAACGCGCCCCCCCAGACACCACAGAAAGCCACGCTGAGTACCAGGGAGGCACCAGACAAAGGCTGTTTCTCACCGATCCCGTCTTGACCTCAGATGGCATCCCTTTGCTATTTAAGGTTCCTGCGGGCTTTGGTGTCCCCACCTCTGAAACGCGGCCACAGCTTCACAGAACACATTGCCGAGGAGGTGAGAGAGCGCACCTGAGAACCCTTTGGAGAATACAGCGTTCTGTACAAGCGTAACAATGTCTTACTATCATCCTTAATACATACACGCTTTGCCCATTTAAAGCTTTTTAGAGGTGAGATCCCACCCAGGTGAGCAGCGGAGGTAGTACCTTGAGCTTCCCCTAGAGGGCGCCATGGATGCCGCACCACCACCCGGGTGCCCACCACAGACACCTGCTGGGCTGTAACCTGGGGGGCAGGCCCAGCACTCAGATCCTCTTGCTCAGCTCCAGGGAGACCCACCGGGATCCAGAAACTGCCAAGATCACCCACCCACCAGCAACCAGAGTCAGATATTACTACTCCTCCTCCGCAAGTTGAACGGCACGCCTCATGGTCCTCGAACGACCGCTTACGCCCGCGTTCGAGGTGCCGGACTACGAGCCTGGGCAACAACAAGGAAGCTGGACGGTACCTGCCCCCGCAATGTTTATAACCTCAATGGAGAAAAAAGGCTTGACTGGAGAAGAGGACAATCAGCGAGGCGAGAAGGTGACTCAGTAACAGGTGAAGGAGAGAGAAGCGAAACAGAAGGAGAAGAGCCTGGCGCCCCAGAGCCAAGACGAGCACTTGCGGCCCCGACGCGTTCAGTGAACCGGGACCTCCTATCACAGAACCAGGCGCCACTGCAACCATGAGGGTGAAAACAAGACCGCTGCAAACTCTTCTCTAGGTCTGAAATCCCCAGACCGTGACAGCAGTTCCCGCTGCTCTGCTTCCTCCAGTTTTTCCTGTCCCTCGTTTTAAGAAACTTACAAATGTTGCAGCCGCGGAAACGAGGTCTAGGAAACTGCCCCACGTTCATTCATTGACACAGAGGCAGAATCCCCCCAGGGGTCGAGGGGTGGGATTTGGAGTTAGACATGCCTGGATTCGGCGGTCGCTGGCCGTGAGATCTGGACGAGGTGCCGAGCTTCTCCAAAGCCTGGTCTCCTCGTCTCTAAAATGAGGGTAAGACCAACACCTCCAGGGTGGTCTTGGAAATAAAATCAATAAAATTTGAAGGACAGAGTATCATGTTGCTGCATCATACTCAGTCGAGGCTAGTTGTTAATCGTGGCCATGTGTGTGCCAATATCTGCGTGTGTGTGTTATGGCCACACCCACAGCATATGGAAGTTCCCAGGCCAGGGATTGATCTGAGCCGCAGTTGTGACCTACGCCACAGCTGCAGCAACACCAGATCCTTTAACCCACTGCGCCAGGCCAGGATCGAACCCTTATCTCTGCACTGATCCAGGCTGCTGTCGTCAGGTTCTTAACCCGCTGAGCCCCAGTGGGAACTCCAATAACGTTTGTGTGTTAAAGTTACACACACAGATGTCTATTTCCCTACAACGTGCATTTACCCTCCGTGGACTCCCCCTGCTTTGAGAAGAGGGTACCTAAGAGGTTTGTCACGTCTGTGCGACACGCCCCTCCCCACACTGTGCTCTGAAGGTCAGCGACAGTCAGTAAACAGTTATTTAAAGTCACTCCCAAACGGCACGGCTGCCCACTCCGAGGAGACGCACCTCTGAATGGGAGCAGGTAACCAGCCTCCTGAACCAACAGGTAATGTTCCTTATATAGAAGTTATTAGCGCTCATTTTGGGAAAGGAGGAAAAACAGAAGAGGCAGTGCCCTTTGCTGTGTAACCTTCTGGAAGCCAAAGGAAACACCAACGTATACGGGTGCGTCCCCAGCGGGCGGGGGCCCCAGGGCTGAAAGTCAGGGCTGCCCGGCGAGCAGCCTCCGAGAAAGGTCACCCCAGCTGCCCCAGCTCTAAATAGAAAGACGTGTTTGCACAGAGGACTAATTTGGTTGTTCTGATGTGTTTGCTTGGGTTTCATGCTTTACTTCCAGCTTTTTCTCCCCTGTTTATTGAAAAAAAAAAAAAAAAAAACGATGCCAGAAAGATGCAGGGCTTCATTAGGTTGATGTGTTTGTTTTGTTTTAATACTGTCTCCAGTTCCTCCCTCTCTTCTCCACGCCTCTCTCCCGCCTCCCTTCCCAAGCCTGCAAATGCCAGAAGTCTTCTAGAAACAAGGCTCTCCCTATGTCTGCAACTGGCCTCCGAGAGCTCTGCGTACCCTCCGTCTCCCCATCCCAAGGCAGGTACAGGCAAGAGGGGGCTCTGAGCTGACACGGGGTCCCTCTGCAGGAGCTGCAGAATGCTCTAAAGAACATGTCCTTATAAAGCAAGCATTCATTGGGTTGCTTTGTATCATTTTTTTAAAACCACAAAGTGTAAAAACATACCCAGTCCATGCTCGCTTAACCTGATGGCTGCCTGGGTGAAGTGTGTGGGACGGGCGGTGCACACACAGGATAAGTGTTAATGGTCTGACAGCTGAGGTCCACTGGGCTGGGGGCAGGGGGTGCACCTGCCAGCACCCAGGGCCGACCTGGTCGACTTGGCCAGCGCCTCTGTCCCCCTCCACCTCGCCACGTACCGTGACCCAGAAGATGCCAGCCAGTTCCAAGGAGGGCCTTCTCAGCTGGAAGATACGCTTCCTGGATGAGGCGTAGGAGACGCTCCACTTCCTGCTGGCGGGCGAGGCTGTCACTCAGGACCACACGGGGCCACCCGCAGCTCAACAGCATCAGCATCAAGGTGTCTGACTACGACCTCCCCGTGGCGTGGTCACCTGCGTACTTGACCTTCTAAGAAAAGGTCTGGGACTAGATAATTAAGTGGTGACCATACTCGATTCTCACTCTGCACCTTTTGTGTGTATATACGTCCCCACTCCGTGCTCTTCACTCCAAATGTCACAAGGAAGTCGGGGTACGCCCGAGTAGCTGCCCATATCAGCAGAAATGTTGACATAAGACACATTTTCTAAACATGCATTATCCCCAATACTCTTAATTTGACAACAACCAATAGTAAAGTCGGGAAATGAAGCGTTAGAGCAAACGTGAGGGAACAAACCGCTCTGAGGAAACGGCCGGGGCGAGCGACTCGACACCGTGGGGCTCTTCCTCCCGCAAACGGAGGACCGGCCGGGGACTCACTGACAAGACAAAAAGGAAGGGTCCTTGGGCGTCATCCTTTCCCCGGGGACCCAAGAAAGCAAGCCATGCATACAAAGCAGAAAACCCAGCCTCATGTTACTTTCTCTGTGAATTTTTTCTTTTATCATCAAAGTCCCCAGGAAAGTGTCTTTTGAAGGTTTCAGTCCAGTCTCAGCGAATTAAAGCTCTTGGCTGGTGTGAAAACCTAGAAGGGACGGTGGGAGAGGTTCCGTCGACACCTTCGTGTATAACAGGTGACTGTCTCAATTGGCTGAATTCCTTACCCGGCTCTGAATGTTGCTTAATCAACTAGGGTAACCACCCCTCAAAAGTAAAAACCTTTCATTTCCAAGTGCTGGAATACTTGCTTTCATTCCCCTCCCGTGAATACATAGCAAATTAGAATGTTGTAGTTACTATTTTTAAAATTAAGGAAAAACGTAGAAACGCTTATATTTGAAGCGCTCTTTCGACCTAATGCGAGCAGAACGGGTGGAAAGTAAGTTACTTGAAACACATCCAAGCTCTTCTTAAGAGACGATGAATAAGGCGGCCTTCTTGCCGCCCCCCAATGTCCACCTGAGAATCCTGGAGAGGAGATGATCGACACCGAACCAAGTCCCTGGAGTCGACGAAGCACATTAGCGCCTTCATCCCAATAACCGAGAAGAGCGCGTCTGACCTGAAAGGCCAAGCAAAGGCGGCCAGCTCCGATGGCGGAAGCAGCGTGGTGCCGGTATCAGAGCTGACTGTCCACCTCCCTCCCAACCGGGGGTCACGAGCCCGGAGTCCCCAGACTCTCTGCCAGTGAGCGCTCTGCTTCACGGAATAGGGGCACATTTTACTTTACCGGGGAGTCCATTTTACTCACTAGGAGGTAACTTACAACATTCTTTTCCAGCCCAGACAAACAAGGCACTTATCAGACATGCTGCGCTTCTTCTTCTGCAGCCCTTAAGCCAGTGTTACTGGGCTTGGGAGGGGAGAGGGAGCAGGAATCTCATTTTTTTACAGGAAAATACATTTCTTAGAATTTTACAATGTACCTTAGTGTGAAAAGACTAAGTCTTGCAGAAATAAATCGTTTAAAACGGTCCAAAATCCGTTTTTTAGAAAGAAAATACCTGTAAATGCCACCACAAACATTCAGCACACGATCTGAAAAAATGGCCAAGTGGATAATTGTTCACGTGACGTGTAATGGCCTCTCCCCACCTGCCCCCCCAAACCCCCGGCAATGCGGACCCCAGGGAACTAAGTCGCGGCCATACAGAGGGACGTAGGTGGCTCAGTTCTTACTAAGTGCTAGGACTTCCCATCTTCTGTTTCTCCCCGGCACCGACCAAGGTGGTGACAGAGGAGGGTTTACGCCTCCTCACTTAGGACCCTCCAGCTGCCCTGGGCTTCCAGCTGCATCTAAACTCACCTGTAGGACCCAGGATAACTTAGCCTTGACCCACACCCCCAGGAAGCCAGGGCGGGCACCCATCCTCTACCGTGTCCTCTGGCCCAGGTTCCAGGACTTCTGTCCATCCTGGATCCCCTGGCACAGCGTCCAGCACATAAAAAGCCCTCGGTAAATATCTGTGGGATATGGAAACGAATGGAAACAAGTGCAAAGCAGCACTTGAAATGGCGGAACTTTCCAGAGTCTGAATGTAATTCTGATAGCCTTCTGGCCACGACGACGGGAGCCTATCACAAAGTACTTCTCTCCAGGGATCTCAGACTCTGGGTTTGTGACAATAACAAGGACTAAGTAACCTCCTAGGAGTGTGTGTGTGTGAGTGTGTGTGTGTGTGTGTGTGTGTACACATGCACACAGTCTGCTGTGAGGGCGACACAGTGGATCTGCGCTGACCTACCCCTCGTA
Source organism: Catagonus wagneri (assembly GCA_004024745.2). Lineage (NCBI taxonomy): Eukaryota > Metazoa > Chordata > Mammalia > Artiodactyla > Tayassuidae > Catagonus > Catagonus wagneri. The sequence goes on from PVHT021183524.1 coordinate 29,881,640, forward strand.
AGCTGCAGAGCTTGAACTCAGACTCATTGAGGACTCATGGGAGGCGGGGGGCACCAGGACAGCCTGGACTGAGCCGGCACAGGGGGAGGGCCACCCCCTCGGCTGCCCAAGAACCAAACAGGCAGCCCACGCTGTAAGGGTGGCGGCCACGGTGCCAATGACAACTCACAGACCGAGACACCTAAAGCCAGAAAGGACCCAGAACCAGACAGTCAAGCCCTAAGGCCCCACGGACAAGAAAACCAAGGCCAAGCGTTGCCAAATGACTCGGCTCAGGCTTGAGGTTTCACGGCAAGGACGCACCCCAAACTCTGCCATGTCCAAGGCCGGTGCGCTTCCCCTGCGACCTGCGCGGTTCTTAAACCTGCCGCCGAGGCTGCGCACACAAATGTCCTGAAACTGTTTTCCGAAATTCTCGGAAGCACCTGCTCACGTTCTTTCAAGCTGTCAGTCTCCGGGGCGCGGCTGGGATCCACCGCCAGCACAACACGCAGGGGTGGCGGTTTTTCCCGTCCCCCTGCGGTTACTCACCGCTGTCAGGACAGCAGACCCACTGTGCTAAGTGAGAACATCAGCGTGTGCATATCGGATTACTGCAAAGGCACGTTGTCACCACGGCAGTTTCACGAGGGGCCTGGGGGCACGCGTGGCGGCAGGAGCGAAGCCCGGGAACCCTGCCGCCTCTGTCACAGGCTCTTGGTACAGCGTCTATAAAAACTAAGCAAGAGGCCGACCCAGCGTCCCTTACGTGGACTTCCTTTCTTTCCCCAGTACTCTGAAAGTGCTTTCCTTCGGGTGGGAGAGAGGCAAAGCAAGACAGAGGATTCAGGGTCTGCTCTTGCCAAACATTATAGCGTTACAGCTTCTTTCAACCAATCCGTTCAAACCATTTAACAGATGTGACTTCACCGCTTTCCTAAAAGCCTAAACATACTTCCTAGTACAAAGTTAAAAAGAAAAAAAAATGCTCTTCTGTCCTGGCAGCGGGGGATGCCTCGGTACCACCCGGCCGTGGCTCATCCGGATCACCGCCAAAAACAAAAGGCTCCGAAGAACAGGTTCCAAAGAAGACATCCAATGGCCAGCAGGTACATGAAAGGATGGCCAACATCACTGAGCATCAGGAGATGCAAATCAAAACCACAATGAGATCCAGTTACAAGACAAGTAAGTACGACATGATGAATATAATTAACCCTGCTGTGCATGTGTATATATGTGCGCGTGTGTGTGAGACAGAAACGTTAAGATTAAATTCTAAGAATTCTCATTGAGGAAACAAAAGTTTCTATTTAATCTTGTATCTAAACGAAATGACAGATGTTCGCTGAACTCACCGCGATAACCATTTCCATAATCATTTCAGAACGTAAGTCAAATCACTATGCTTTCCGCTTATACTTACACACAGCTATAGGTCAATTATATCTCAATAAACCTTGGAGAAAAAAAGCTGTAATGAGACGTCCCCTCACCCCTGTTAGAAAGGCTCTGAGCAAGAAGAGGTGAGTGTTGGCTGGGACCGGAGAAAAGGGGACTCTCGTGCACGGTTGGTGGGAACGTAACGCGGTACAGCCCCTACGGAAAACAGCGCGTCTCCAAAACTTATAAACAGCACTGCATTTTTTCTGGAAATACAGCGAACAGAAAGGAAAACACGAACTCTAAAATATACATGCACCCCCACGTTCACCGTGGCGTTATTAACGACAGTCCAGACATGGAAACAGCCTCAGCGTCCACTGGTGGATGAATGGGAAAAGAAAATGGGGAGTATGTATACATACAATGGAAGAGTATTCAGCCATAAAAATAAGGAAAGCCCGCCATTTGTGACAATGCAGATGAGCTGTGCGTTATGCTAAGTGAAACAAGTCAGATGAACACAAACACTGTGTGATCTCACTTATACGTGGGATCTAAACAAACAAACTCAGAGATGCAGAGAACAGACTGGGGATGGCCGGAGGTAGCTGTGTACGTTGGGTGGGGGATTGTTGAAGGGGGTCAAAAGGCACAAAGTCACAGATAATTACAAAAAAAAAAAACAAACAAACGGGCACACAGCAGTCTCGCGGGAGTCGGCTGGGGACCAGGCCCCTGGTAGCCCATCCACCGCAGCCCAAGCCACGGAGCTGCCAGGAGACACCTGACTGACCAGCGCCAGCAGCCGCCCTCAGCCAGGCCCTCTGTCTGTGCCTAGCTCCCGCCCAGTCCCCGATTCCAAGACCACCCCAGTGCTGCTTTGCAGACAAGCATCCCAACCACCCCCACCCCCAACTCCTGGGGATTCCTCTTCCTGATCCCATTTACTTGAGCCGGATTCTACCACCCGCTGCCGAGCGCGCTGGCAGCTCTGATGTGACGGAAAGAACAAAAGAAATGGGTTCAAATGCCACCATCAGCTGAGTGAACTCAGCGAGGTACTGACACACATGGAGCTTTAGTTTCCTAATACGTAAAACTGTGAGTCTGGGAGCTGCCGTTGTGGCTCAGTGGAGACGAATCCGACTAGTATCCATGAGGATGCGGGTTTGACCCCTGGCCTCGTTCAGTGGGTCAGGGATCCGGCGCTGCCACGAGCTGTGGTGTAGGCTGGCAGCTGCAGCTCTGATTGGACCCCTGGCCTGGGAACCTCCATATGTCGTGAGTGTGGTCCTAAAAAGCAAAAACAAACAAACAGAAACTGTGAGTGCGGTTCACCAGATGTTACAAAACGTGGAGACAAGATGCCCCGAAGTGTCTGACGGTCCGCCCAGGTCCACGCGAGCACTCAAGCCATCCTTCATTCTTTGGGTTTTGCCTGCCGCTTACAGCTTCTCCCACCTTCCTCGCGCCCGGATGCCGGGGGATGAGCAGGGCACGCCTGCCGTCAACTGCCCACCTGTCCGGCTCTCCGCTGACCGCCTGCTTCCAGCCCCATCCCGGCTGGCAGCCCCTTCCAACCTGATGGCTAAAAGTGAATCATAACCAGATGTCATAAAATCCTAGGGTCTGCAGAAGTTGCGTTTTGTATAAATAAGATGAATCGAGGCTATCCACGGCACTCGCACCTCGATGCACTTTCTTGGGTGCAAAGTAAGGAGTCGGGATGGAAGCAGGCGAGCTGAAGATCCTCTCTGGAGCAGACAGGGTGCCCTGTGCATCTTCCTGAAAAAAAAAAAAAAAACGCTTCCTCTGGGGACCCTTATTCTAGCCTGTAGGACCTGTTTGGCGAGATCCAAGGTCCACTCCCCAGCTCGGCTCAGAACAAGCCCTCCCTGGGCCGGAGAGGCTGGAATGACCTAGAACCCTCTGGACACAGGAGACGGGATGGTCAGAGACATTCAGGGCTCCCCCCGCCCTTTCACACCATTCACTGCAAAGTGGTTCATAAGCCATTTTCCCCAAATTCCAGGCAGGCTTGAGAGAGAGAAATGGACGGAAAGAACGTGTTACACTAACTCTGCCTAGATATGAAGACCAAAATCAGGAGAGCAAACGTGGAAATGCCAAACGGCGCACTCACCTGCACGTGGCCTGCGGACCCTGGAAGGCGCACCTCGGAACTACCTAACACTTAAATGTCTCAGTCCCATGCTTCAGTTCACCCATTGTTCACGTTTCTCCTTATTGCTCCTAGTCCTTTAAGAGTCTTTTGAAAGTCTGCAAATGCGCGTTAAGTATTAATGGGAAGAACTCTCTGGTACCTCCTACAGTCATTTGAATAACTTGCATATTCAGCATGAGCTGTGTTTGTACTCAGCCCAGGCCTGCCGCCAAGTCTGGCTGACCTGTCCATCGTTTTCCTGGCCTTGATCGTGCCTGGGGGTACGCGCCGCAGCGATCCTGCCGCCCGTGACCCCCCAGGCCCCCGTGCCACCAAATTCACACGGTAAGTGCCCTGTGATGGACAAACGCACTCACTGCAGGTGTTGCCCGCCCTTCTGCTGCACTGGCAATCGGGACATGCCTGGCTTTGCCATAATCTGCGATCAGACTGGGTCTCCTGGGCTGTGCATGCGTGCGGAGATGCACGCGGTGGGGGGGGCGGGGCAGCGGGTTTTTCGTGCATCACTGAGCGCGGGCAGGAGCGGAAACTTCGGGAACAGGGTCAGCGGGCGCTGTTCTCTGCAAAGCGACAATCTCAGTTCTTTCCAGTATCTTTCCTCTGCCATTTTCCCGGGTGGGGAACAGCAGAGAGGGGAGACGGGGAGGAATTTCCTCCGAGAATCTAGAAGAAAGATGAAACTGCCTCCGGAAAAGGAAATTTTAAATCGACCCACAGCGCATGCAACGCAGCCGCCGGCTCCCAGGCTGGCCAGGCACGAGCGCCATCGGATCAAACGTTCTCTAAAAACAGCCCTGGAAAGAACGTGAGAATGTGCTCATGGGCGGTGAGCAAAGCGGGTGCCTGTCACCTATCGGTCACTGGACCCTGGGGAAGGAAATGTCTGGAGATTCAGGCAGACAGGATCTACCCACGCACTCCACAGTTAGGGGAGCCCCGGCCTCCGGGACTCGGGGCAGAACCCCCATCTTAGAAGCTCCGCACGCCAGCTCCGGTCCCACCTCATCACCCGGTTACGCCTCGCCCCCCAGCCCAGCCCACCCGCGCCCCCACGGGAGCCCCACCAGCTCCCAGCGGGAGGACACAAGTGCTTGGTCCCAGTGGCCGCTGTCATCCTCGCTGTCGATCAAACTGGCATCTTCTTTGGGATTTGTGCCCACAGCCCCCACCCTAGGGAGACAATGTCCCCCTCTGGGACTGCGTTTGTTTGTTTGTCCCTCCGTAGTTACGGCCTCCTCCTAAGTCAATATTCACCAAGGAAATGGCCCCCCTGCCCGTGAGAGAGAAAAATGACACACGGGGACACCCCTCTGCTACCGAGAAAGACCACAGAACGGAAGGTGTCCCATTAACCAGAAGCCTCTGGGATGGCTTCGGACCTGGGCGAGTTTGGCGACGCTGGGCAGGGGGTGGGGGCAGGGTGACTAGTGCTGGCACTGCCTGGGGTACAGACAAGTGACAAGCCCCTCTTTTGTAGCAACTCAAAGGACTTCAAACCAAAGGAATGAGCGGCTGGAGGTGTCAGGTGTCTGCTGTGCCTCCACTCCCATGACACCTTTCTCAGCCCCTGTCCCCGCTGCACCCAAAATCTGCCACTAAGGCAAGACGGCCTGGCTGTAAAAAAGCACCCCAACACAAACTCCAGGCTGGGCTGCCTGAGCCCCAGATCTGGCTCCACCACTCACTACGCGATCTCGGAACAAGTCCCGTCACCTCTCTGCCTTGACTGCCTCATCTGAGAAATGGGACTAGTGGCCACAACAGCCTTACAGAAGAGCTGTGTGTGACATCATTACGCAGGAGGGAAGGTTTCACAGCGGGGTTTGCTCAGTGCAGAACCGCCAGACACAGTAACAGGGGTCCAGGGGCTGTGGCCAACAGGACCAGCCAACGCCAAGGCCGCAGAGAGCTCTGGGCCACACAGAGTGGAGACAGGGCTGTCACGTCTAGGGCTTAAGGGGCTGAATGAGCCCAGCTGCCACCTGGGTTAGACCCACAGTAATGAACAGGTATTGAACATTTCTGTGGGGCAGGCACACAGCTGTTTTTCTGCAGAGGTTTGACTCCGTTGACCAGTTGGATTTTTTAAAGAACTAATCAGGAGCTCTGGTCTTGGCTCAGGGGAAACGAATCTGACTAGTATCCATGAAGATGCAGGTTCGATCCCTGGCCTCGCTCAGTGGGTTAAGGATCTGGCATTGCCAGGAGCTGTGGTGTGGGCTGAAGACTCGGCTGGATCTGGCATTGCTGTGGCTGTGGTGTAGGCCAGGAGCTACAGCTCCAGTTAGACCCCTGGCCTGGGACTCTCCATATGCTGCAGGTACGGCCCTAAATAGAAGAAGAAAAAAAAGGGAAGAATTAATCAAAGAGTGAGAAGGAGGGAAAAAAATAATAAAAGTCAGAGGCAAAAAGAGGGTCTCTGTCTCACCCTGTTATGCAAAGAGATAGAATCTACTCCGTGACGCTGTCCTGATTTTCTGACAAGAAACTGACGATGTCAAGAACCCTCTGCTGGCGCTGAACGTTCAAAACACCCGAGGCCTGGGCCTCCTCTCCAGGGACAGAGTCGCTGGTGGGCGCGGCCTGGGTGTCGGGAGTCGCAAAGCTCCTGTTTGGTTCTACTGTGCCTCGCGGACTGAGGTCCACCGCTGTCGTGACTTGTACTCTATTTCCTGCTGGGCTATTTCCCAGGATCTCCATTGACAGAGATCGCCTGGGGCCGCTGGTGACTCTACACGCTCCCCGGGTCCCCCCCCCCGGGCCCCCCCCACCCGCCACTAAGATTTCCTAGTTAGTAAATGGCGGAAGGGGCCCAGGAACCTGCATGTTTATAAACACCCCAGGGGATGCATAGCATCAGGGACATTTGGAAAACAGGATGCACTTTTAGGAAAGGGTGGGGACATTCTCGTAACGCCAATAGGGAAGTTAGGGTGTGAATAATATGTTACGTTCAGCCATGCAGCCCCCTGAGCGTGCGCTCTGGGGGCTACTTCCAGGGCCCCCAAGGACACCAAAATCCACAGAGGCTCAAATCCCCCACATCCTTGGGTACAGAGGGCTGATTCTATATACATTTATATCCCTCTATTTGGGGTTTTATTCCAATCCCAGTCTCTATCCAGGACTTAAATGACAGACAAAGTGAAAAAAAAAAAAAAAGAAAAATTCCCACCTCTGGAGTTCCCACTGCAGCACAGTGGGTTAAGGATCCGCTGGTGTCTCTATGTCAGCGCAGGGTTCAATCCCTGCAGCAGAGGGTCAAGGATCTGGTGTTGCCACAGCCACAGCTTGGATTTGATCCCTGACCTGGGGAACTTTCATATGCCATGGGTGCTGCCGTTAAAAAAAAAAAAGAAAGAAAAAAAAACCCAGTTCTGCGGATATTCCATCTTTACTCCGTGGGCCACAGGCCCAGAGAGGAGAATCGTTGTTACGTGTGGTTTCTGCCTCTCCTCGAGGGACTGGCTTTTTTCACTATCATTTGAACCAAATCACCAAGACCTAGAATTTTAAAATGATGTAACTTTACACACATCACTGAAGAAGCATTTAGATAGCAATTCACGTAAAAGTATGTTCGACTGCTTAAAAAACAGGATGTGGCTTCTTTTTTTAATTTTAAAGGTTTTCGACGCTATTATTTAAACTGTTCCATGGGCTTTTTTAAAAAAGGCAGGAAGCTCCCACATTCGTTTAAGTTCACCCTATAAGTAGTTCTGGAAGCCTGATATCAAAACTGGACAAGGATGGGAGAAAAAATGGACACATACAGCAATCTCGTTTGACTATATCCCAAGACCCTAAATTTAAAAGTCTGTTAAAATGGTTATATATAAAGGTTTATCATAGGATGCAAGAAGGATTCAACGTTAGAAAATCTGTTTATGGAATTCACTACTATGAAGGACGCTCATTGTTGCCATTATTTGTTTTATAATAAAAAAAAATTTTAGGACCTCTCAGAGATCCTGGACGTAAATGACAAGGAAAAGACAATCATGAATCTCGGAAAGAAAATTTCAAATTTATCTTGGCCTCAAAGAGCCAAGAAAATGAACTTCTCTGCCTTTTTTCTTGTTTGATTTTTTAAAAAAATAACTGTAGCTATAAATTACAATTTACAAATTAGAATCATACTCTTCCAATTTCTTTTCTGACATTCCAAAACTCTGACAGCATTCTCCTTAAGTGTTTTCCCACTGCCGATGTCTCTGGGACCCTACATATAAGGCTTTCAGGTTTTCAGTTCAAAGGCCAGGAGATGCAGAGGTCATGTCGATGGGCAGGTGATGAACACAGACACCTGTGCTGAACTTGACCCCAGCTCCCCACACCTCATGCCTAAGTCCCTGGCTTTCCAGCTCTTGCTGCACAGAGGAATCTGCTGGGGTACCTTTATAAGGGTGTGAAGGGAGTTCCCGTCGTGGTGCAGGGGAAAGGAATCCAGCTAGTATCCATGAGATCGTGGGTTCGATCCCTGGCCTTGCTCAGTGAATGGGAGGTCTGGTGTTGCCGTGAGCTGTGGTGTAGGTCACAGACGCAGCTTGGTCCTGAGTTGCTGTGGCTGTGGCGTAGGCCGAGAGCTGCAGGTCCGATTGGACCCCTAGCCTGGGAATTTCTATATGCGGCGGGTGCGGCCCTAAAAAGTGATTGATTCCTAATCACAGGACTGGAGAACGCCTCCCCCGCTCCTCTCGCCACCACATTCCTCAGGGCTTATTTACTGCAGTTCCTTTGACCCAGCCCATCATGTCTGCCTTTCAACGACAACAACAAATTACAAGGCATACTAAAAGACACAACCAAAACAAAACAGTTTGAAGAGACAGAGCAAGCATCAGAAGCAGGCTCCCATACGGCAGGGATGTTGGAATTATGGGATGGGGAAATTAGAATGACTAGGACCGACAGGTATGAGAGATCTGCTAGCAGGTACCTAAACAAAAGTTCTCGCTGGCTTGAAGACACTAACAGCATTAAATTTTCACCTAAGATAACAAATAAGAAAAAGTACCGCTTTGCATCTGGGAGAAAAAAACAGCCGAGAACTGAGCTTCCTGAGCACCGGCCCCTAACCTAGTAAATCTAAGTCTCCAGGTGGGGTTCAGATAGGTTAGGGATGGTACCTAATTACCTTCAGTTGTGTCCCCTGGCAAAGTCTCCTGCTTAAAGGACATGCCTCAAATATATATATGTATGTATATATATATATATATGTGTGTGTGTGTGTGTGTGTGTGTGTGTATATGTGTATATATATATACACACACTGATGTTACTTAGCTGTGTACATTATTCTAAAAAAGCCAGTCTATGTTTAGGCTCAAGTAAATAGTCTGCCATCACATACTTTCTAATGAATGATTTCTAAGAATCCGATTTGCAAAATCATTAGAGACAGACTGTACAGCCACTCAGAAAATCTGCAGATGAGATACAACCCTCAAAGGGTCTTCCTCAAAAGGCCACCTGGAAGGAGTTCCCTCTGTGGTGCAACGAGATCAGCGGCATCTCTGCAGCGCCAGGGCAGGGGTTCGATCCCTGGCCCGGCACAGGGGGCTGAAGGATCTAGTGTTGCCACAGCTACAGCACAGGTCACAAGTGCAGCTCAGAGCTGACCCTCGGCCCGGGAACTTCATATGGCTCAGGGTGGCCCCCCCCCCGCTCCCCAAAACAAGGACACACGCTTCTCACTTCTCTTTCTCTTCAAAGAAATTTGGAGACTGATACATATCATCAGAGGAAAAATCACAACGTGACATGTTAATAGACAACTGTGTCTCAAGTTGGCTGGAAAAGGTTAAAAAGTGAAATGATATAAAGAAAGGACATGACTACGGAAGTTAGAATCCAAGAATCGAATGAGAAGTTACGCATCCGTTCCAATTACAGCTGCCAATGGCACTGACACATGATAAATCATTCAAAATATATAAGAATACGCTATGGTACAGCTCAGGGAACTATAGTCAACGTCCTGTGAGAAAACCGTAACGGAAAAGAATATTACATGTATAACTGCATCACTTTTCTCTACAGTAGAAATTAACAACACAACACTGTAAATCAACTATTCTCCAATTAAAAAAAAAGACGACCTGGGAGCGTATACTCTGCAGAAAGAACCTGCCACTTAGACGGGGTCCGTTGCCGTAAGGCACTCAACATACTGTAGCAGACGGGACAGCGGCCCCCAAGCCGGGCACATCCTCCTGGCATGCCGGAGCCAGGGGATGTCACTCTGGACAGCCCAGGGATCCCGCAGGTGCGATGAAGTCATAGATTTCACGGTAAGGAGATGATCCCAGGTTACCCAGCGGGCCCAGCATCACCGCATCGGGTCACACCGTGGGAGGCAAAAGAGTCAGAGGAGGAGAGGGGATGGAGAGGGTGCGAGAGAGACCTGAGGGTGGAGGAAGGGCCACAAGCCAAGGCAGGCAGGTGGCCTCTAGAGGCCGCACAAGCAGCAGAATGCATTTTCCCCTGCGCCTCCCGCAGGAACGCAGCCTGGCTGACACCTGCCGTTAACCCGGAGGACCCGTGCCAGAGCCCCACGCTGCGGATCGGCAAGAGCATCAGCCTGTGTTGTTTCAAGTCACTCATCGTGGGGCAGTTTGTTACAGCAGCAGCGGGAAGCACACTCGCCCATCACCCACCAGCACGTGCGAGGGGGTCGGGCCGGCAGGTCAGTGGGACACCAGGGACCGGGGGCCCTCGCCGTGGGAGGTGCAGATGCTGGCCAGATGCGGACTGAACCTGGGCTAATGCGTGCTGCGGACACACTTGCACGTTCTTGCTAACGTCAGGTGGGATCGCGGGACCGCCGGAACCAACAGAAGAACCAAGCAAGGACCTACCGCCTAGGTCGCCGGAGGGGGCGGTGATTCTTCTCTTAATCTGCAACAGTGGGAGTCCATGCGGCGGCCCCCGTCCCCCTTCGGGTCCCAAGAAGCAGGTAAGACGGGGAATGGGTTTCAAGGAATCGGGGTCTCCCCTCTGGGAAACCAGCTCAGGTCTTGGAGAAATAAACCATCAACGCCAGGCCTCCCTGTGCTGCCCAGCCAGCTCGGCCAGTCAGGAAGGGGTGCAGACACCCACCACTGGGAAACTCAGGCCTTGAGGTCTCAAGACTGGTCCCTGCCCAGGTCATTCTGAGAGTCACCGCTCGTGAGATGCAGTTTCACGGCAAACGGACGTGAGACGCGTACCAGTGAGAGGGACATAGGACACAGGTGTCGTGTCTGCCCGGAGCTTCATTGTGCAGAGGGGGCCCCGGACAACAGTCCCCCCTTGCCGCTGGAGCTGGGGTCCAGCTGCCCACGGCAGGGCGGGCCCCACGTCGACCTCTGCAAAACCAGCCACAAGCCACCACCTGATTGGTCTTAGCAACTCCCAGGAACCGCTAAGGAACAAGCCTGGATTGGCGCTCTGGCGGAGACACAGTTATTCAAGCCAAACACTTCAAAAGCTCGACCTATGATAGCTCTTCATTAGTTTGTAATTTTATTTTATTGCCGCCCCTCGCAATCTATGGAAGTTCCTGGGCCAGGGACCGAATCCGAGCCTCTGCTTCGACCTGCACTGCAGCTGGGCCCCACAGGGTCCTTGCCCCACCGCCCCGGGCCGGGGGCAAACCTGAGCCTCCCCAGCGACCCGAGCCGTTGCAGCCTGATTCTGAACCCGCTGCACCGCAGCGTGAACTCCTACGATCCATCTTTAGAGGCCCAAGGGCCAAGGCAACAGGGACACACTGAGAATGAAACTGCAAGTGGGGAGGGGAGAGGAAGGCGAGACAAAATTCAAACACAAGGAAAGTCTCCCACTCCAGAGAGAAGCCTTGGGGCCAGCGAGTCACCTGCACACAGCAGGCTTTTAATACAAGTCTATTCAGCGAAGCCGGAACAGAACCCTCCGGCTGTCCGCTGCGCAGGTGACAAGATCTCCAGGCACAAAAGAAATCCCTCCTCGGCTTCACGCTCCTAGCCCCCCCGTCGGTCCCCCTACTGCTGCGGCCACCGCTGGGGACCTGCAGTGCCAGCCGCAGGATGGTGGTGGCAACTAAGCCACAGAAACCCAGCCGCCACGCAGCATGACACCCTCAGAGCGCGCGCTCTGCACGGCAGACGGGTCCCTGCCGGCCCGCAAGCCTACGTCTGTGCAGCAAAGGGGAAAAACCCAGGACTGTGGTCGGAGCCTTGGTCTTAAAGTGGGACTTGCTATAAACATAGGCTGCCGGGCCCACGAACTCCTCATGTCTTTTTCTCGAAGTTGCAGATGATTTTTTTAAAAAGTGGGGCAAGAGAATCACACCCGTCCATCACCTCCACGAGAGGCCAGCCCCCGGCTTGTATTCGTAACAGAGGTTTCAGCAGAGGAAAGTGGATGAAGTTTCAGGCTCCCTTCGCCCACGAATCACTCTGAATACTTCGGCCGTTGGGAGTTCCCGTTGTGGCTCAGCAGTCATGAACCCGACTAGCACCCATGAGGATGCGGGTTCAATCCCCGGCCTCGCTCGGTGGGTTAAGGATCCGGCGTTGCCGTGAGCTGTGGTGTAGCCCACAAACATGGCCCAGATCTGGCGTTGGCTGGGGCCGCGGTGTAGGCTGGCAGCTGTAGCTCCAATTCGACCCCTGGCCTGGGAACCTCCACATGCTGCGGGTGTGGCCCGAAAAAAAAATGGCTCAGTAAATAAGAAAATACTTTGGCTGCCTCAGCTGAGAAGCTCGGAGCACACACCCGGCCACCTGAGCCCTCTCCCCGCCAGGGGCCCCCTGGCAGGACACCGCTGTGTTCTCCCACCATCTCGGAGAACAGATCCTGCACCGCACAGCTGTGTTTGTTTATAGGACGAGAGAGGAACACAGGACACACACGCTCGATCCAGCAGTTTTCCTCCTGGCGCCCCCTTCTCCAGACGACACAATCCAGGCCACCTCGCAGTCCTGTTCTGAGCTGCCCTCGGCGTGAGCCAAGAGGGTGCGCGGAGAGAAGGCCACGGCCAAGGGCAACCTCGACTCCTTGGCTCTCGAGACAGACATAGATGTTTCCTTTAAGCGGGGCCGAGGCCACACCTGCGCGTCCATCACAGCAGAGGGACAGTGCCCTGCTTTGGGGGACCCAAAGGGATGGACGGCTCCGAGTCCTCGGGGGTCCAGTCCAGGCACGACAGGGCCAACTTGGCTGTCAAAGGCCACAAACCACACTTCTCTCTCCGGCAGACCGGCCCGTAACAAGAGGCTCTCGGTGGCGTGAGGCTCGCAAGCCACCTCCTTTTTAAGTGTTTTTAAAAGATAAGGGTAAAAGGCTTCGACGTGAAAAAAAAAGGCAAAAAAAGCTTTTGGCTTTCGGTGTTTTTTTCATTCCTGTGTGACCCCCGCCAACTTTTTCAAATAAAAGCATCTAGAAGCAGATCATTATTTTCTATAAAAAGACCAAACTATCATCTTTTTTTTTTTTTGAAATGAATACTTACGGATCCCCTTATTTCAAAGTAAAGAGGGTCTTGTGTTCTCGTTTCCCTGCAATGCCGTGTGGATGACCGCTGCAAAGAGCAGAGGTTGAAAACACTGGGGAGCCTTTTCCAACTTCTGAAGTCACTTCTGGGATGTATGCTTTGCCCTTCAAAACACAGGTTTCTAAAAGCCCACCTACTGGAGATCCAGTCGCAATTCAGCAGTAACGAATCCAACTGGTAGCCACAAGGATGTGGGTTCGATCCCTGGCCTCTCTCAGTGGGTTAAGTATCCAGCGTTGCCGTGGGCCGTGATGTAGGTCTCAAACGCAACTTGGATCTGGCGTTGCTGTGGCATAGGCCGTCAGCTACAGCTCCGATTCAGCTCCTAGCCTGGGAACCTCCATATGTGGCAGGTGTGGCCCTAAAAAAGCAAAAATAAGTAGATAAAAACCCACCTATTTATCCAAGACTTGAGGAATCTGCACAAGTCTGCAGAGCAGGGCGTGGGGGTGCAAACACATGGGGGTCTAGAGGGCAGGTGGGAAGCGGGGCCTGAGGTTCATGCTGATGTTTCATGGCTACACTCCAGGTGTTCAAAGCGCCCCCCACCCCGAGATCCCAGGACACCTCGACTGCAGAGCAGACTCCAGCTGGCCGCGCCCTGGTGGCCCCAGGCAGCTTCAACATCAAGTCAACTGCGGATATTTCCCGACCTCTTACTGCTGCTCCCCTCGAGGAGAAACGTGAGAATATGGGTTCTAACAGGACATTGTGGTCGCTGGAAAAACAAACTGTGTGGATGCACACGCTCAGACAGGCACCCCAGAATCAGAATATAAGGGAGTTCCCATTGCAGCACAGCAGAAAAGAACCCGACTAGGAACCATGAAGTTGTAGGTTCGATCCCTGGCCTCACTCAGTGGGTGAAGGATCCGGCGTTGGCGTGAGCTGTGGTGTAGGTCGCAGACACAGCTCGGATCCTGCGTGGCTGTGGCTGTGACATAGGCTGGCAGCTGTGGCTCCGATTAGACCCCTAGCCTGGGAACCTCCATATGCCATGGGTGCGGCCCTAAAAAGTAAAAAAAAAAAAGTATTTTTAGTATAGATTAGAGCCAAAAAGTATATTTCCTATGCTACCGATTAAGCTCACATTTCTAACAGCCCATTTTACTCAGCTAGCTTTTTGCCCATATTTATGTCATACCTTTTGAGGTATATTCACTGTACATTCCAAGAGGTCAAGACTACTTTGCGTAAGGGTTTGAATCTCACACACAGAACCTTAGTGATAGGAGATACTCAGTAATACTGTGAAAAAAAAAATACCTTTCTTAAAACTGAAGCTTCAAGTCTGAAAAATAAAATGTCAGCCTAGGAAGTCATTGGCCGGATCTGGACATGTCCTTTGAAACAACAGCAGATAACATTTCATGAACACGTGGCACCTCCCATCCTAACGAAGACACCACCTCTTCTGGTACCAAATGCAAGACAAGACCCTCCCCATGTCCTCGGGGAGGTGACAGACAAGCAGGGGAAGGAAAAAGCGAACAAATGACAACTGAGCCGTCAGAAAGTGCCACCAAAGGGCTATGAAGACTTAGAGGAAAGGGACTTTGCAAAGAGGCCAGCAGAGGCATAAGGAAGGAGCTAGAATGTGAGATGGGCCTAGAAGGTTGGCTAAGAGCCCACAAAGGAGAGCCAAAGACGGTGAAAGCTGAGAGTCAGAGCCCACTTCATTGGCTGTGTCTGGGGCCTCTGCTTTGTCCAATCCATTCTTCCACTCCTGTGGCCTCTGCCACACGCAGACCTTGGCTGCTGGGCGTGGTCATGCCTAAGCAGGACCGGAATTTTCTATGCTATTGACTGATCACACTGAGCGCATTACAGATCATATGTCCTTCCTCATCTTAGCAAAAGTGAAATGCACTTGGAATTCTACGTGAAAACAGCACACACTGGGCTGCTTCTGTCTACGGCCCAAGTATATTACGTTGGAACACTCCGCTAGAAAACTTACGATAACGACCAGCCACGCGCCGAAGGGCATCATGTTTTGATGGTCAAACAGGTTGTACATAATGCAAATATATGACTTAAAAAGTGATTTCACAAATATTTTGGAAACACCGATCTGACTCATAAGCTCCAACGCAGATCTCATCAGACAGCTGTGTGTGTAAGTCATCGAGAGATGGGCCTTGAGAAACGTTACAGAGAAAAGCAGAAAATAAGCGGAGAAAGCTGGAATCTTGACGAGGCTATCGTTTAGCGGCGCAACTTTCAACCGATGGAAGACGAAGGCCAAGTCATCTGAGCCAAGGGCCTTGCCCCGTCGATCCGGGGCAAAGAGCACATGTTTAGGCTTCTACTATTTCACAAAAGTAATCAGAGACTTTCCACCCACTCATTACGGCATTACACAGAGAAAATTCGCTTGGGAAGTCTAAGATAATGCTTATTTCGCAAAGGATTTTCTGATCCATTCAAGACTTTTACTTTGATTTCTACGTCATAGCCCCCAGGCCCCCTGCTGCTTATGTGCTAGGACCCCGCGGTCCAGGAGGGTCGAGGGGTTTGCCCAGTGTCGCCCAGCAGTAAAGTCACGGTGGGAGAATGGTGTCCCTCACTCCACTGACCCAGGCCTTTCAGCCACTTGGGAAAAGGGCCAAATACAAAATAATTCTGCATTTTCTGTTTCAACTTCACTACTCTGCTTATCACAACAGTCCCCTCCCCACACAAAAAAATAAGGAAAAAAAAAAAAGTGGAAGTCTGCTTTCTTAAAAATAAGAATGGAATCAGCAGCTGTTTACATTTGACCTCTTCGTTCTTTTACTCCACTTGGACCTTTAAAATCCAATTTCCTTAATCCCATAGAGCGTGTCCTTTATTTAAAATTCAAAGAGTTCAAGCCAAAAGCCTTAAGAAGCATGCGTTTTACTGATGAGGCAGTTGGACTCTAGAAAGGTTAAGCAATGCCAAGGTCACCGGCGAGTGAGGGACTAGAGACGGGGTGTTCTGGGACTCGGCCAGGTGGCCGAGTGGTGACCGAGGACTTCAGAAAAAGCCAAGTCCTAACTGCCTACAGCACGTGGCTTGCATTTTTTGCATCCATGCTCTGACAAGTCCCCTCTACTCTGAGCTGCCCAAGGAGCCATCTGGCAAAATTCACAGCTGTTGGAATCATTTAGGGACAGTATGTGACCTTCCTAGGGACAGGGGTTTCTTCTAAGATCGAAGACATTACGAGCACTGAGAATACTTCCATAGTCATGAGGGACTTAACGGACCTCCCGAATCACAGGTTTGAGATTTCAAATCAGCAGGGACAGTGACATTCTGGGAAAGGAAGGACTTCGTTGGACCACGCTTCCCCGCACAAGGTAATTCCGTAGCTAACATGCGCCAGGCTCTGCGCTCGAAGATTCGTGGGAACAAGACAGCCTCGGCTCCCAGGGGCTCTTGGTCTCGGGGCGGGGAAGGGGGGCGGTGAGCCCCGACAAATAAACAGACCGCTGGTGTTGCTCTGACACCAGACATCTCTGCTCGGCCACTGCCCACAGCCTCCTCGAGCCACAGATGCACCTGCGGACAAGGTGAGCAAGCAGAGAAGGGGACGTGGGCCCCCACCTCCTGTGGTGCCTGTGAGCCCGTGGAAGGCAGGTGGAGAGAGGGTGAGGGGGCTGCGGTCGGGGCGACAAAAAGGCTGGGCACCGCGACTGCTAAGCCAAGCCTGACCCAAAGCCTGCACTCTCCTCGTGCGTCAGGTTTTGCAGCTGGCCTCCTGTGGCCGCTCCCAAAAGCTTCGCCAGCATCCCAGAGCTTCACCTTTTAGCCACAGCTATTCAGGAGAAGTCAAAATGAACACCCAGAGACCACAAGGCACTGTAGGGAAGACAGGGGGGTTTGTTGATCCTGTTTTAAATAGGCTTGGTTGCAAACCATCGCTGTCGGTATGGCCGTCTTCCAAAACATGACTCTGGTGAGGCCTTACAAGGACCTAATAGAAACCCAGACGAATTTCTTCGGTCTTTAAAAAACGTCTCGCGGTGAATGTTCAGCCAGAATTCTCTAAATCTATTCCTGATTCTGCTAGTAATTTCTAGCCTTGAGTGGGAACCTTTGTTTCTCTCTTGAGCCCCCTCCCTGTCTGGAGAGCCAGGCTAGCGCTGCCCTAAGCATGCTGGCATATCCTCAACGTCACCCAGAGATGCTGGAGTCCGTGGAGCTCACCATCTCTCCAGAAAGAGGCTGAGTGGTCACCCCGTAAGATAACGTGTGAGAGGCTTGCGACCAATGTTCTCTGTTTGGTAGGTGTTGTCCTCATCCTGAGCCTTCATTCTTCTCTATGGGGACTCACAATTGCCCTATGTATTGGGTTGGACAGTATATCCACCCAAAAGTCACACCCTTCCCACGACCTCAGCATGTGACCTTACTTGGAAATAGGGTCCTTGCAGATACAATTATTTAAGATGAGGTCATAACTGGAGTAGGGTGGGCCCTTAATCCCCTATGACTAACATCCCTATAAGAAGATGTGAAGAGACACAACAACGGCCGGGAGAAAGAATGCCATGTGGAGACAGGGCAGAGACTGGACTGTTGCTTCTACAAGTCAATGAGTACCAAGGACAGCAGGTAACAGCGGAAGCTGAGAGAAAGGCCATGGAATAAACTCTCTGCTAGAGCCTTCAGAGACAGAGAGCACACACCCCTCCCCAACACCTTGATTTCAGACTTTTAGCTTCCAGGACTGGGAGAGAATATAGGCTAAAGTCGCCCAATTTGTGATACTTGATTGTGGAAGCCCCAGGAAATGAACACACCATACTATGCATTTTGCAAATGAAATTATACAACTGGCACAGCCTCTAATTTGACTTCTTTATATATACCACACGATGGGAACTTCCCTTCCATCCATGAAGACTTAAATGCTATGCAACTGCCCTCCCACCATAAAAAAATCAGAAAATTAATGAATAGGAGCTCCCATTGTGGCTCAGCAAAAACAAATCTGACTAGGATCCATGAGGATACAGGTTCGATCCCTGGCCTTGCTCAGTGAGTTAAGGATCCAGCATTGCTGTGGCTGTGGTGTAGGCCAGCGGCTGACCCCTAGCCTGGGAAACTCCATATGCCACGGGTGCAGCCCTTAAAAAAGACAAAAAAAAAAAGAAAAAAGAAAATGGATTAAAGTTACAAAACAAATGATGTGAGCCCTACAATTGTCCCCAGATCACTGCTTACAGAGAATGTTCAGGACAGGGGGACGCTAAATAGAGCCCAATAATCTGAGTTCAGGAGACTGAGACTGGAATTTGGGCAGGCCATGGTGGCAAAATGTGCAGGGCTACATACCAGAAAAGAGGGAGCTACATGGAGATATATAAGTCTCCAAAGATTTGCAAAAGCATCTTCTCTAGCCTTTACGGTGTTCTGAACTGCTCATGTCTGAGAAAAACCTCTAAGGCATGGAAGGAACTATGGTTAAAAAAAAAGAAAGAAAAAGAAAAAATTACCAGAGCTCACACCAGGCCAGGAGGAGTTTGTATGACAAGGAACCAGAGTGTAGAGCATCGTAATATATGATGCACTGGTTAGAATCTTCAAAAAGAACGTACCTTAGTAGGGGGATAAATTATTCCTAAAACGAAGGCTGAGCCATGTCTAATAAACACAAAAGCAAACTTCAAAAGAATTCCTCAAATAGATCTGCAAGTTACTTAACTGCATACCAAAATAAGGTTTAACTTTCTTCAGAGGAATATAACAAAACCCAGCAGCACACAACACCAAATCAAAAATGAATGGGCATGCAAAGAAACAGGAAAATATAACTCATAACCGAAAGAAAAATAAATCCATAGAAATGGGTTCAAATCAAAGAGATAATAGAGTTGGTAGGCAAGGACCTTGAATAGCTATTATAAATCTTTAAAATATGCTCAAGAATACAAAGAAAAGTATCAATATGCAGAGGAAATAAATGGAAGATATAAAACATGCAAATGACACTTCTAGAAGTCAAGGGAAAAATGCACTGGATGATATTAACAGCAGTTTAGATGGTGAAAAAGAAAATATTAGTGAAACTGAAGTCAAAGCAACAGAAACTATGTCAAATGAGATAACACAGAGACAAAAGACTGAAAAATAAATGAACAGGGTTTGGTGAACTGTGGGATAACATTAAGCAGCTTAGCATTCTGGTAATTGCAATTTCAGGAAGAGAGGAATTCAAAGGTGACGGCTGAAAAGTGATTTGAAGAAGTAACGGCCACATTTGAAAACAAAACTACAAACTCACAGATCCAGAAACTCAAAGAACTCCAAATAGAATAATTATAACACCAAGGCACATGATTTTTAAAAATTGATGAGAAACAGTGATAAAGTTAAAAATCTAAAAAGTCAGCCAGATAAAAGAAGATACATTATGTACAAAGGAACAAGGATAAAAATGACAGCAGACCTCTCATCAGGTCATTCCAAGTAGAAGTCAACAGAATGATATCTTTAAAGTACAGAAAGAAAATAAATACTATCAATCTGAAATTATAATTTCAAAGAAATTAGAAATTGAAAGTGAAACTCTTTCAAAAATGGAGATAGAGGCTTTTTCAGACAAATAAAAGCCAAGAGAATTTATCACCAGCAGACTCATATTACATGAAAGTTTAAAAAAGTTCTTCAGAGAGAAGATGGAAATTTAGATTGACACAATGAATAAAAAGCAAAAGAAATGGAAAATATGTAGATAAACATAACAGACTTTTCTCATTTTGAACCTCTTTAAAACATAATTGACTGATTAAAACAAACAAAAATAGCAGCATATTAAGAATTTGTAACATATGTAGAAGTAAAATATGACAACAATTTGCAAAGGATTAAAAAGGGGAAATTTAAGTATACTTGGTAATGGTTTTACATTATATGTGAAATGGTAAAACATTTAAAGGTAGACATGAAAAATTGATAGTAACAGGGATAAAATGAAATCATAAAAAAAACATACCATTAATCCAAAAGAAAGCAAAGAAAGAGGGGGAAAAGAAACAGAGAACAGACAAATATAAAACAAATATCAAGATGATATATTTCAACCTGTGTTAGCCATACTAACTGTAAAAGGTCTAAACACTCCAATTAAAAGGCAGAGACCCGTCAGGTCATTTAAAAAACCAAATCTAATTACATGCTATTTAGAAGAACTCCACTTTATATGTAAAGACTAAAGATACAGATACCATAAAAGTAAAAGGTTGGAAAATTATGCCCTGCAAACACTAATCAAAGAAAGCTGGAGTGCCCATGTTAATTTCAGATACAAGATGGCTTCAAAATACTAAGAATACTATCAGAGATAAAAACGAATATTTCATAATGCTAAGGAGTCCAGTTCATCAAAACATATAACAATCCTGAATGTGCAGTTCCCTAATAACAAAGCTTCAAAGCACATTAAAAAAAAATAGAATTGAAAGGAGAAGTGGGCACATTCTTAATTACGGTTGGAGATGTCAACAGTCAGTAATCAAGAGAAATACACAGAAAGCCCCTAAAGATAAGGAGAACTTGAACGACACTAACAAGCATCTTAACCTGACTGCCATTTATTGAACACTCCACCCAACAGCAGCAGAATACATGTTCTTTTTAAGCGCACAAGAAACATTCACCAAGCTATGGTTCCAAGACAAGACTCAAATTCAAAATGACTGAAATCATACTGTGTTCTCTGATTACAGTGGAATTAAACTAGGTAGAATCAGTAAACCCTCAAATATTTTAAAATTAAACAACATACTTCTAAATAATCAAGAGGTCAAAGAGGAAATCACGAGGGAAATTTTTTAAATATTTTTGAACTGAATACAAATGAAAACACAACAAGAGGAAAAACTGGTGGTTACAGGGAAGTCTATACCCTTTAACACTGAAAAAAAAAAAAAGGAGAAAGATCCTTACACAAGAGTGATGAGCTCTTACTGACAATTTGGCTTCAGAATAATCTTAATTTGTAGATTTCTGGGCAAAGTCTCAGTGCCACTGGAAGCCTGACTTCTCTCTCCCACTTACCTCCAAGAAAACAGCTTAAGCTCTTTTTAAATACGGGCATTTCTTAAACAGAGATAGCCCTGCTCTGTCATGGCTGTGAATTAGCTCAGTGCTGCTCAGACTTTAACGTGCCCATCAACTGCCTGCGGGTCTTGCATCAGGCCTAGGGACCATGCCTTTCTCACAAGCTCCCCGCTGAGGCAGAACACACTTTCAGAGGCAGGGAACAAGGGCCCTCTCGGCCGAACAACACACGAGCCTCGTTTTAACCAGGGACAGTCTCCCCTACCGAATCTGACTTTACTTCCTCTCCTGTCCTCCCCTCTTCTCCGAGGAAAGTGCCAAGAAAAGCTCAGTGGGGGATGGGAGCAAAGTGACTTAATATGGAAGGGGCAGGGCTGGCCAGTGACCGGTTGATCCATTAAGTAGCAGGTGCCTGATCGAGATCAACGGATTTAGTAACCACTACTCTGAATGCTCTGAAACCTTTTTAATGCCTAAAATTACTTTGACCCAGACCAGTAAATTTTTTTTTTTTTAAACAGCAGCAGTGCTATTACCACATATAATGAGAAATCTTTAAAATGAGGCTGGTTCTGTGCTTAATATAACCTACTTCTACAGAGCGACAGGCCCTGAGCCCTAGCTGGCCCCGCTTCTAGATCGCCTGCGCGCGGCGGAGGTGTTTATTACGCCCAGCAGATAACACGCTGGTGCACCACAGTCCTAGGGAAGAGTCTCATCGGTGGAGAGGAAAACACAAAGGGCGAGAGGAAAGGAAGAAACCATGCGAGCCAAGCCTCACGTCACTGTTCTGCATACCACCGCATTAGAGTCGAGTCCACAGCACAGAAGGGATGGTTGTACTCAGAGCCATAAAAACATCCCGCCCTTCGGGGGCAAAGATTTTCGGTCACCTGCATCCTCCTTATCTCCAAATTGCCAGCCCCAGACAAAGAAAGCCCGATGATGGAACACCAAAAGCTCTTTCTTGGAGTTATTGCCTCCTGGCATGAAAAATTACGTGGTATTAAAATTATCTCCCTTTAAAGAGAGAAAATTTTAATTCCAGCTTTAAGTTCATTTCTATGAGGACTTAAAGACTTTGGTGAGCTTGACTGAGTGGCCTTAGATAGACTTTCTTAATTAATTCATCCAGCAGAATCAGTGGAGAGAAAGGGCCCCTGCGTGTCCTGGAACCGACCTGGAATTCAAAGTTTGCATAATGCATGTTCAGGACCTAGATTATACAGCTGTAGAACAGAAGCCAGAAAACGACAGCCCGTGAGCCAGCCACCTAACCTTACCAAAAAAAAATTTAACTGGAATACAGCCACTCCCATTTTTGTGAAGCACGGTTTCTGCGTGACTGTGGCAGAGCTGGGCAGCTGTGACAAAGTCTGGGCCCGCAAAGCCAAAAATATTTACCATCTGGCCCTTTAAGGAAAAGCTTCCGACCCCTGCTCTAGAAGAATGAGCAAGAACCACAAAGTTTTAAGGAGGCGGAAAATGGTCCTGAGCAGAAAAGCCATTGACCATCACGGGACGAAACTTAGGTGAAGAATCTTTGTGAAGTAGGGAGTTTCCTGGAATGCGAAAGGGTTAAGTGTCTCCTAGGTGACCATCGCCCTAGAACCGTGGGGAAGGTTCCAAGGGCTTCTTAAATCACGTCTGATTCTGTATCGTTCTATGCCGGCAGTTGCACAGAGGTCCACGTTCAGTTTCTCGCAAAAGAGTCCCGCTTGACTCACAAAGAAAAACATCTTACGTTAGAGCTAAGAGAATCTAAAGAAAACGTGCATGCTGAGAAGGAGAGCCCTGGGTATCTCCTGGTGGCCAGCTCGTCTGTGACTGGCCCACAGAAGTGACTCTGCTGGACAGAAGCCAAGTCTAATTCTGCGGCCATTACAGCTCTTAATATGCTGTGATCGCTCCGCAGAGGTTTGTAAATATAATTTAATGATGTCTCCGTGTAATCCAGATTGCCAGATCTTTCTGCGATCTTACTCTCGGGCGGAGAATATATGGGTCGACCCAATTAGACACTTTGAAATATCTGCCACCCTGTTAGGATGTTTTTTGAACAACAGTAAGTATTGTTTTCTAGAAATCCAGGTGGGTGGGCTTGTGGGGAAACAGGGCCTAAAAAAGTCAGAGGTTGGTCTTTGTTTTTTTATTTCTTCCCCAAACAGCTTTTCTAATATAGCAAATAATGAGGGTCTTTTTTTTTTTTTTTTTTGAAACTTCCAATCAAAGTGTTTGCCCTGTCCACTGCATTTTAGTTAGGGAGCCCTGTGAGATCAGGCTGGACTCCACTCCTCTGCCACACTTCGCAATGCTCCAGCCAATTCTTTCTCTGACCAATGTGGCAGTGTGACTGGTTGGGCTTGCAGGTAGTAGTGAGAGCAGAGAACTCCCAGTAAAATGTTCGTTTTTACGGTATTGGCTTTCACCTCAATACCAGCGGGAGGCAACACCTCTTGGTTAAGTCTGCCTTCAAGCGACATCAAAGGCACTGAGCCTAACGTGGCTGAGTACAGACTAATCCAACAGCATGCGAAGCTCTGGGTTGTCGCCAAGGACAAGAGGTTGAGAATTTTAGTTCTGCCTCTAGATTAAGCGTAGCTTACGTAGCAACCACAATGGATCCATCCACCATCACAGCTGAGAGAGCCCAGAAAGAGACAAAACGTAGATGGAATCAGAATTCTGAGGGAGTTCCCGTTGTGGCTCAGCGGAAGCGAATCTGCCTAGGAACCATGAGGTTGCGGGTTCCAACCCTGGTCTCACTCAGTGGGTTAAGGATAAAGCATTGCCATGAAGCTGTGGTGTAGGTTGCAGACGTGGCTCAGATCTGGTGTTGCTGTGGCTGTGGTGTAGGCCGGCAGCTGTAGCTCCGATTCGACCCCTAGCCTGGGAATTTCCATATGCCGCAGGTGCAGCCCTAAAAAGACAAAAGCAAAAAAAAAAAAGAATGTTCACTCTGTTTTTAAAGAATAGAGAATTTTTTTAAAAAATTGAAGACTTTGACCTTTTCTTTTTATTATTATTATTATCAAATTCCAGAAACAGCAGGGAAAGTACCGAGCTACACCTAGTGGAGGTCCCCATGTATATGTAGTTCATTTAATTAAGTAGCAAAAAGACAGGTACCGCACAAGCAAACCAGCCAGTGAAAATAAAAAGTCACTGTAAAATTCACCCCGGGGGGCATCTCAAGCTAAATCATGGCCATTACGCAAGTTCAGAGACTCAGAGGAAGGAAAATATCTGCTCAACTTCCAGTTTCAGAACCCTTCTGCTCCCACAACCTGCCCTTATCACTCTCCCATTGGGCCACCCCAAATGTATTTCCAACACAGAAGCTGCCGCCCTCCAGAAGTCCTGGGTATCTGCACATCAGCCTCACCTTCCGAACCTGGCCCAGATAGCCGCGTCTCCTTGGCACCTGGCAAAGCAGCTGGCACGCGCCAGGCACATCCTATGTTTAAGTAGATGGATATACAAACGGCACTGACTGTAGGCAAGTGCCCTCAACATACATGGTATCTCCTCTTTAGGCTCCCTGTCACCCATTCTTGCCCATTATCACAATTCGTGCCTTTGCTTCTGTGAGTTCTATCGTCTGGAGGATACAGTTTCTTGCCTCTTTATTTATTTACCTATTTCTCTTGCCTCTTTAAATTCCACCCACCCTCTGGGCAGTGCTTCTCAAAGTCTGGTCCCAGGAACCACTCGATTCAAAACCCATTTAGGATGCTTCTTAAAAAGCAGATTCCTTGGTCCCCAAGCAGACATACTGACTCAAAACCTCTGGGAGGGAAGCCCGGGATCGTCCGTCTTAAATAAGCTCTTCAAATTATGCCGACGCCCGTGATCCGCTCACAAAGCACGTTGAAGGTCAAGTCATCAACCAGCCGATGTCACACTGTCCCCTGTGTGCTGGGGACTGTGTAGCACACGTGACCACTTGGCAAGACTCCAGCCGTAATCACGCACACATGACGTAACAGGATGTAGGCTGTTTCTTTAGAGAAGCGTCCTACAGGCATTGGCCATAGAGGCAGGCGCGGGGCTACTGGCTCCCATGACAACAAGCAGTGGTTTCTCCGGCAACTTATTATTGTCCTTGAGCAGGAATGCATTTCTCCCCTGCCTCATTCGAAAAAGAAATCTGGGCATTCCCATCGTGGCTCAGTGGTTAACGAATCCGACTAAGAACCATGAGGTTGCGGGTTCGATCCCTGGCCTTGCTCAGTGGGTTAAGGATCTGGCATTGCCATGAGCTGTGGT
Organism: Catagonus wagneri; assembly: GCA_004024745.2. NCBI lineage: Eukaryota > Metazoa > Chordata > Mammalia > Artiodactyla > Tayassuidae > Catagonus > Catagonus wagneri. Next base: position 29,907,010 of record PVHT021183524.1, read on the forward strand.
GTAGGTTGCAGACGCGGCTCGGATCCCGCGTGGCTGTGGCTGTGGCAAAGGGCAGCAGCTACAGCTCCTGTTAGACCCCTAGCCTGGGAGCCTCCATATGCCGCAGGTGCGGCCCTAGATAAGGCAAAAATAAAAAAGAAAGAAAAAGAAATCTGGAGAAAAAGGATACCTATTACACTGTTGGTGGGAATGCAAATTGGTGCAACAACTGTGCAAAAGAGTATGGAGATTCCTCAGAAAACTCAAAATAGAATTACCATTTGATCCAGCAATCCCACTCCTGGGCATCTATCCAGAGAAATCCATGACTCGAAAAGACACTTGTACTCCAGTGTTCATTGCAGCACTCTACGCAATAGCCAGGTCATGGAAACAACCTAAATGCCCATCGACAGAGGAGTGGATAGGGAAGATGTGGTACATACACACAATGGAGTATCACTCAGCCATTAAAAGGAACGAAATAACAACATTTATAGCAACATGGATGGACCTAGAAATTATCATGCGAAGTGAAACCAGTCAATTAGACAGCAACATCCAATGCTACTGCTTACATGTGGAAACTAAAAAAACACAGTGAACTTCTTTGCAGAACAAACAATGACTCACAGACTTTGGAAAACCTTTGGTTTCTAAATAAGACAATCTGGGGGTTGGGGGGATGCACTGAGGGTTTGGGACGGAAATGCTATCAAATTGAGTTGTGATGATTTTTGTACACCTATAATTGTAATAAAAATCATTAAGCAATGAAAAAAAAAGAAATCTGGGACAATTTTCAGAATTCCAGTTTTACCAGATAAGCATTCAGGAGACGCGGAAATGGAACAAAACGAAAGTAGAGCAAGAAAATAAGACAAGGTAAATATAGAAAAATACATGGTAAATATAGAAAAATAGAAAACTATCTTAACAAGGCAGTTCTGAGTTTCCTAGTGACCAATAAAAAAATGGAAACACAGCCATTTACAACATTCTCAACAGTCACGAGAAGAAACAACGGTTGGCTAGAAAAAAAGTCCTGAATTTCCTTAATACCAGCCATTGGAACTAAGCAGAGCTTCCTATCCTTAAAAGTCTGCCAACGGATGGAAGGCCAGCCTCTCCCCAGCCCCACGGAAGTGCAGCGGCTCACCAGTGCTTGCGTCTCGTAGATGCAACACACCCTAGATAACGACCATCTACAAGAAAGTCCCAAGCACTCCCACCGCAGGATGGAAAAACCAGCCGCATCACTGTGGACATTCAAAAGGGCAGTTCTAGAGATTTTCTTTTTTCCTGTTTTACTAGGGTGCCTGACCTGGCTAAAGGGTGTAGGGGTTTCCAGCTCCCACCCACACACACAGGTTCACCCTCTATCGATTCCAGGAATAGGACAGCATTCGAACACAGCGGCATACTTGCAATCCTAGAAACTAGGGCCATCACGGGATGCAAGAAAATTACAGGACTATGGCAATCATGGGACCGTGGAATTCCAAAATTATAGGCCTCTGGCACTGGAACGTTTCTCGGGACATGGCGGCCATTCAGACACTGACAGTGCATCTTGGATCGTTCAGCCTGGGTATGCTTAAAACCGGCCGGCATCTCCACCCAGGCGGTGTTTGCGGTCCCCACGACTGGGGTAGCCCCCACACATCCTCTTTTATTTTACCTTACGTTGACACAGTGCCTGCGCCCTATAAATTTCGCTCACAAACACTATTTCCCCAAACTCCAGAGAGTACATGATGCCAAAGTGCTGTCCAGAAGAACTTTAGAATCAGCATCTACTGCCCGCTGTTTTCCAGGTCTATTTTTGTTGTTGTCGTTGATGGTTTCATACCCTCAGCGTCAGAAGATAATGTGTTAAGTAGTAGGACAGGCAAAGAACACGCAGGTTTTTTTCTATAAGGCCTCTAACTGCAAACACATCCAAGAGCAGCGTCCAACCACCGAGCCCTTAAGATGCACCAAGTGCGCGGCTAAGTCTGAAACTCAGTTAACCCTCGCCAGCTCCCTGGGTACTAAATACAATCACCGTTTCCTGTTTCTACAGGTGATAAAACTGAAGCACAGACGACTAGGGGCACGGCTGACATCCAAACACAGGCAGTACGTCTCCACCATTCATTCAAGAATTTCCATGGGACCAAGGCGTTGGGTAAATGCCACTGGATCCATCTTTTCTTTGTATTGCTGCTGTAACCCATCCCCACACACGCAAAGCTTTAAACAATGCACACCTACTGTTTCACCTTGCTGTAGGTCAGAAGTCCGGTGCATCTCAAACCAAGGTGTCGGCAGAACTGCTCTCTTTCTTTCTGGAAGCTCTGAAGGGAGGTTCTGCCTCTTTGCTCATTTCGCTGGTTGGCAAATTTCAGATCCTTGCGGCTGTTGGACTGGCACACCCGTTTCCTTGGTGGCTGTGAGCCGAGGGCCGGTCCCAGCTTCTAGAGGCCACTGCAGTTCTGGGCTCGGGGCTTCCTCCTCCAGCATCCAAGACGGCAGAGGCAGCTGAGTCCACGCACCCTCGGAATCATTCTTCCCCTCCCTCCATCGCATCTCTCCGGCCCTGCCCCCGCCGCTGCTCTTCCTAAGGGCCCCCAGGAATCACCATCCAGGACAGTCTCCCTGTTTAGGGCCAGCTGTCCAGCCACTGGGATTCCCTTTCACGTGGAAGGTAACACATCCACAGGCTGCCACCAGGGGGTGGGTACCAAGAGGGCCGGAATCCTGCCACTGCAAATACTCCCAGCATTGCCCATCCACGCACGTGGAAGCCAACTCTCACACACAGGGAGGTCCTGGTTTGTGCGTCCAGAGGTAGAGACATCTTGTGAACTGGACACAGCAAGCAACACTTTCTTAGCGGGAGGTCCTTGGGCGACTGAGTGGGGAGGCAGGAAGGAAAAGAGCCTGCCTCCTGCCGGGATTAGCACCGGTGGCCTGGCCCCAGGAGCTGACACCTCTCTTTCACGCTGTCACCTGTGGGAGTGGGCCAACAGATTGGGGACCCACCAGGCAGCAAACGAAGCTGAATTCCAGCCTAGTCATTCCGGTGGACGAGGCTCGGGTCACCGCTGCAGTCTCCGCACGAGCCAGCTCATTTCCGAGACGGGACTTTCTCTACCTCTCGACCCCAGTCTAGGCTCACACGTGGGTGTTCTTAATCCGAAGGAGAAATGAGGAAAGAGCTCCGGGAAGACCGGGTGAAGTCCAGGCAGGTGTCTCTTTAAATCGCAACCTTTCAGATTTTAGTTACTCGGAGGAGGAATTTTTCCAGCAGCTATGATCTCTTAGGTGTGATCTGTGAATCTGTCACCTGATCTTCCCCTCTTCATCAAACATGCGAAACCTCACTGAGGGGGAGGGAAAATGCAGGCGCGCCTGTGCCCTCCACAGCCATCGGGAGAAACCCAGTTCTCTCTACCCTCAGCCTGCAGGTCCCAACGTCCCCTGCGCACTAATCCCAGCCTCCTCGGTGCTCCCGCACTATGCTGTTTTCACTTCTATTACAGTCACCACCATACAGTGGGGCTGGAGGTCAGGGTCAGGGGTCCAGGCAACTGTCCCCTTCCTTGAAATGGCAGGTCCGTCTGTCTTCATCCGTACTGCAGTCAGCACGGAGCCGGGGCCCTCAAGGGGCCCCATAAGCACAGGACAGCCAGTCTAAGCTGTGCTAATAGGGAAGATGATGCTGGGTCTCAGGAAGTTTTTTCAGACTGTGCCACCCAGGACGGCCCAGATCCATCCGCTCAGAAGCACACTCTTCACCACTGTGTCCCCCAGAGTATAAGACGGGCCGCAGAGCCCACATCCAGCCTCCGGTCTTTTTTTTTGGGGGGGGGGGTCTTTTTAGGGCCACACCCACGGCACCTGGAAGTTCCCGGGCTAGGGGTCAGATTGGAGCTGCAGCTGCTGGACTGTGCCACAGCCATGGCCACGACCAGATCCCAGCCGCATCTGCTAACTACACCACAGCTTGAGGCGATGCCAGATCCCTAACACACGGAGCAAGGCCAGGGATTGAACCCGCATCCTCATGGATACCAGTCGGGTTCTTAACCTGCTGAGGCACAAACAGGAACTCCCAAACCTCTCTTCCTCCGATCTATCTGTAACCCCTTTATAAACAGATCTCTCCTGCACTCTGTGGAATGCACCCCGACGGCCACCATAAAATCTTCCCATGTGTTGGTACATCTGAAAATGTTCACAGTAAAACGCTGGCAAAAATTAAGAGAGGAATCGTGACATGGAATCTGCTTCCTCCAGAAGATGCAGAAAGTCAGTCGCAACATTTGCGGGAATCAACAAGGGCGAAGGCAACAATTCTTCTGGGGATTATAAACCGAGCGCGCCGAGGTGCGAGTCTGGTAAACGTGTTTGCTGCCCAGTAGGAAAAACCATGTCCTGTACTTGACCTTCGAGTCATGGAAATAAACTCCTCATTCCAGTGAAACGTCCCGGTGACATATTTTATTTTTGCAGAGTGCAGCGGGCTTCCCCGGCTGTCGCTGTGGTTTCGGTGACGCAAGGGGGCACTTTGGGAGGAGCCGTGGTGCCGAGTTCAGCTTCCCGTGAGCGGGGCCCCGGGCGTTGGGAGGACCAGGGAGGCGAGAGGCGAGACTGGGTGCAGGGAGTGAGCGAGCACCTCCCCCGTCCGAAGACCGAGGCCTCTAGGAGGAGGAAGACAAGGCGAGGAGCCGCCTGCTTTCAGAAAAGAGTGTCTCGGGTCCTGAGGACGGTGGCCAGTGCCGCGGTCAGCATGCGCCCTACAGACGCAAGAAAAACTGTGCTTACGAGAGCCCAGGGCGGAAACCACGAGGGGCAGACGTTACAACAGCCGAGACCCCCTTAGCCTCGTGAGTCCCAAATAACACAGCATTACACACTATCGCCTATTCGTGAAGATGGCCAAGAACGAAAACACAGAACAAACCTAGGGAGTCCCTAGGAAGCAACCCGAGTGTCCATCGACGGATGGAGAGGGGACACGTGGGCTATGCACAGCGTGGAATAGTATGCAGCCTTAAAAAAGGAAGCCCGCCCATTCTCCACGAGGTGGATGAACCTGGAGGAGGTGACCCTGAGTGAAGTCAGGTGTAGGAGGAGGACTGCTGCAGGATGTCACTGGTATGCAGACTCAAAAAGAGCCCAGCTCATGGAAGCAGAGAGGAGAGTGAAGGGTCAAAGGGCTGGGGGAGAGGGAGAAACGAGAAGGCGCTGGTCTAAGGGTACAGTTTCAGTTACACAGATGAACGGGTTCGAGAGAACTACTGCACGGCGGCGGTGTGGACACAGCCAAAGATACTGATGGAGACGTGAAATCTGCCAAAAGGGTAGCTCCTAAGTAGTCTCAACCGCCAAAGCAGAAGAAGGAAAACGGTAAATATGTGAAATGAGGGATCCGTTCATTGGCTGGGTTGTAATGATGTTTCACAGTGTATCAACTCATCACCATGGATGCCTTAAATACACACCGTTTCTAAATGTCAGTTACACACACACACAGAGCAGGAAAATGTATCCATCTACCACTCCCTTGGGGCAGGGGGTGTAAAGGCAGCACACGATGAATAATACGCCTCCCTCTTCATCTGCACGTATTTAAAAGGTATAAAACACCAGATCATCACCTGATGGGACTTCCAAGTCTCAAATTATTTTCACAGTTCCCGTGGCTACAACCTTTGCGGTCCCTCAAGTAAGACGTGAAAGAAAACGAGATAACATACTTCCTGGCCGCTCTCAACACCACCCCTCCCCCGCCCCTCCACGCCAAGGCCAATGTGATCCTGGAAGTGAAGGTGTTTACTTTTGGCGTGCTCTGGTAGGGAGGGCAAGATTTAGGTGGGATACGGACAGAAAAAGAAAATTCTCTGTGCCAGGACCTACCTGCCTCCTGGTACAGTCATTTAAGTACTGAGGAGGTGTTTAATATTAAACAGCTTTTATAACAGCCTATAAAGAGAGCAACACCACGTGGCGAATACGCCGCCTCTGATCTGACCCTTTCGCCGACGGCTCTGGCTGGACGCACCTGCGCCACTGCCGCCGCCGCTCCGCCCTGACGGCTCCGAGTCTCACTCCGCCCGACCCGGGTCGCCCACGGTCTGGAAATCCAGCCAGGGGACAGTGCACGTCTGTGCCGGGCCCCTAACCGAAGAGATCACCCTCCGCCAGCTAGACCTCACCGCGCCCGGGTCCCGGTATCTCCAGCCCTACCCGCGGCTGGATCCGGGTTTGGGTTTTTCCACGCTCGCTGTCGCCTCGCGGGGAGCTGAGCAACTCCGCTTCGACAGACATGATGTCACCCCCTCAGCCCGTGTAAACACAACGTCTGACACCTTCGCCAGCCGCCTGCCTCCGGAGAAGATGACAAGATAAGTAGTTTGCGACGATGGCACCTGCAGGCGGAGGCGCGGCACCGGCAGGGAACTTCAGTGAGGATCCAGCAGCACTTCTGACTCCTACGGACACCTATTCGAGTCGGAGTGACATCAGACAGGGGGCGAATACCCTTTCTTCTTCCTGAGGCCCCGTTTTCTCCTTCCACCATCTAGAAAGTCGCCACTGGACCCGGAGAGGGGAAGGCAACCTCTCTTAGGACCACTGATGCAAACGCAGGTTCATAAGCTTTCTTCCTCTCAGGACACTGCCTCAGCTTGGAGTTCTCCCATTTACTTGGTTTTAAACAAACTTTTATTTATTTACTGCTTTTTAGGTCCGCACCTGTCCTGGGCATAGGGAGCTTCCCAGGATAGAGGTCGAATCGGAGCTATAGCCGCACTCCCACACCACAGCCACGGCAACCCCAGTGCCAGGCCGTGTCTGCGACCTACACCGCAGCTCACCCCGCGGCCAGATCCTTAGCCCACCGAGCGAGGCCAGGGATCGAACCCTCATCCTCATGGATTCTAGCTGGATTCGTTGCCGCTGGGCCACAAGGGGAGCTCCTTCTCTCATTTAAATGTTTGATGTCAGGGATGAGAGAGAGAAAGAAGACTGTGCACATTTTATTTTAGAGAAACTGACTCTTGCTCATTGCACGAAGCATCTACTGAGAATCAGCTAAGAGAAGACACCATGCTAGTTACACAGGGGAGGAGAAGGGGTGTCAGGATAAGTGTTGTCTGATAAAGAATCGGAGACATTTAGGAGTTCCCACTGTGGTCCAGTGGGTTAAGAATCTGACTGCAGCTAATCTGGTCACCGCAGAGGCTCGGGTTCAGGCCCCAGTGCAGCACAGTGGGTTAAGGATCTGGCGTTACTGCAGCTGTGGCGTAGGTCGCAGCTGCGGCTCAGATTCAACCCCTGGCCTGGGAACTTTCAAATGCCACAGATACAGCCATAAAACTAAAAAAAAATCCACAAAGAATCCGAGACCTTTACCCAAACCCGCCCAGCTGGCGGGTGGCAGCACCCACACTGGAACTGGGCGCTCCGGGTTCCACCCCCTGAGCCACACAGACAGAGCTCATCTGCAAACCCACATCTGAGCGGCGAACGCTGCTCCGCGGGGAAGGTCGCGAGGCCCCACGTGTTCTTCCCCGGCGTCTCGGCGTGCGGCGAGCACCCTTCCCGACGGCTTCCTTGATGACACGGCGCCTGGGCTGCGGTTTAAAGAACAGGGAGACCTGAGATCGGGGAAATGGGCAGCCAGGGTGCGTTCCGGAGAACCGGCCAGAGGGAGGCGGTCTCGGGGCCGAACGGTGGTGGCTGTGGGGGTAGGGGGCAAGCGGTTAAAAAGAGTGGAGTCAGAAGAGCGTCCCGGCTTCGGGGAGGTGGGCCAGGAGGAGCCAGTGAAGGCGACGGAGGCGGGAGAACGGATCCCATCTGTGCTACAGAAACTCTGGCGCCGACGCCAGGACGGCTTCGCAGGAGGGGCGGCCGGCACAGACGTCAAGGCCAAGCTCATAACGACCTCATCCGGGGGACGTGGGGAGAGGGTGGAGGAAGACCAGGGGAAGATGGGAGTGAGAGGTTTTGGGAGCCGACACGAACCGCCCGGATGTGGGAATCGGGGCAGAGACGGCCTGAGCCACGAGCACCCGCTTCCCCGCCCTTAGCGCTGCTCCCGTGTCACAGATTCCCACACAGCAGGGCCCCCGAGCCCGGGCTGGGCCCAAGAAGGTTTTTCTTTGCATGTCAGTAAAAATGAGAGACCTGCACTGACCCACAAACTCTGCGAGGCTGTCCTGCAGTGAGCTGGGTACGGAGACACTCTGCATGGTTTCGCAGCAACTTGACCAAGCATTTCATATCAGTGGGATCTGAGAATTTAAAATTGAGGTTTGGAGTTCCCATTGTGGCTCAGCAGTAACAAACCCGACAGGTAACCATGAGGATGCGGGTTCGATCCCTGGCCCTGCTCAGGGGGTTAAGGATCTGGCACTGCCATGAGCCTGTGGTGTAGGTTGCAGATGCAGCTCGGATCCGGCATTGCCACGAGCTGCAGCGTAGGTCACACATTTGGTTCAGATGTGCGTTGCTGTGGCTGTGGTGTGGGCCGGCGGCTATAGCTCTGATTCGACCCCTAGCCTGGGAACCTCCATATGCCACGGGTGTGGCCCTAAAAAAAAGCAAAAAAAGGGAACCAAGAGTGAGCAAGCAGCATTTCAGAAGCCAAGGAGAGACTTTCTTAGAAGGGCTGTATGGCATGGTGCTGGGGGCGGGGGGTGAAGACAGGACAGAGGCTCTAGTTGCTTCTGGATACAAGAATGTCTGCTGATGATGGAGACAGAAGTCAGAGCAAGGGGACGAAAGTCTGAGCGAAAATGGGCAGGAAAGAAAGACGTGCTTCCCTGAATGGCGGGAGGCAGGACAGGGAGCGGAGCAACTCCTATCACAGGTCTGGGTGCCGCTGCAACATGGATAATTTTCTCCCTGAATCTCCGAATTCTCCCGTGTCTGCCTATTAACGGTTAATGTCAATCAGAAGCGATCAAAGTCTGTTTTCGCCTTTGCTGGGGGGTAAGAGGCAAAGAAACGACATCAGGAAAAAGGCCATAAAGAAGTACAATGCTTATGTCTTTTTACCACCCTCCCCACGAAATGCAGTTTGTTTTTCAGCTTAAGGGACACAGAGAAGGATGAGCAGAGCGGGGGAGAGTCAGGAGCCGAATGCAGTCTGCGTACATTTTCTTGGACTTGTGCCCTACCTAAATTGCCAGAATCTAAAACGGAAACACAGGGAAGCATTTCCGTGATGTCTTCCAGAAAGATCAAGTCTTTTCCACTTGGGTATTGGGAAATAAGATGACAACAGGATCGCTGGTGGTTCCTGTTATGGCTCAGCAGAAACGGATCCGACTAGCATCCATGAGGATATAGGTTCGATCCCCGGCCTCGTTCAGTGGGTGGGTTAAGGATCCGGCAGATGAGGCTCGAATCCTGCGTTGCTGTGGCTGCGGTGTAGGCCGGCAGCTGTAGCTCCAATTTGACCCCTAGCCTGGGAACCTCCATATACCGAGGCCACGGTCATAAAAAATGATCACTAACCATCCCAAAGTGCCCCAGACGCTTGATGTTGACATTAGAAGTCACCTGCCTAGTTTTATTACAATCTCCTAAAATAAATATGGGAGCTGAGATACAGGCTAAGGGCCAGTCTCCACTGCAAAGAGGAGGCTGGACCCCAGAGTTCTCCGATCCAAAAAACCCAATCACAAATACCTTTGGCAAACTCCCTTCTTAAGGATGTTCAAAGCATATAAGACAAGAGCCACGGCATCAAGGAAAGGTGGGAATTTCCACTGCCCTCCCTGTGTGTTAGGATACCATTTCACTTCCTGGCAGATGCAAACGCTTAAAAGAATCCTTCTGGTTATGTTCACGATCTTTGGTGTGATGACGGTTTCAGAGGTGCTTATGGAAGTCAAAGCTGATCATATTGTGTAGTTTAAATAAGCAGCTATGGTATGTCAATTATACCTCAAGGAAGCCGTTTAAAAAAATCACAAATACATAATAGGAAACAGTCCTAGAATTAATTTTTTTTTAATGGCTAAAGATGTGGTACATATGTGTGATGGAATATTACTCAGCCATAAAAAAGAATGACATAATGCCATTTGCAGCAACATGGCTGGACCTAGAGAATATCGTAACTGAGTGACGTGGGTAAGATAAATATATGATACCACGTACATGAAGAATAAAAATTATGCAGGGGAGCTTGCTTATAGAGAAGACAAAAAGCAATCTTACGGTTACCCCGGGGAAACTGAAGGGGAGAGGCCGGAATTAGGAGGATGGAAGTAACACACACACACCGCTGATGATTAATAGGGACCTACTGTGTAGCTCAGGGGAATTTACTCAACAGTTTGCAATAAACCATATAGGAAATATATACATATACATGTGATTCACTTTGCTGTGTACTTGAAACTAATACAGTAAGTCAACTCTACTCCAATAAAATTTTAAAGTAATAATTAAGTGAAAAACTTTACACAGTTTGAGCTTTCTTTGCTGTGTTCCAGCGAATTAAAAGGCCACAGCAATGAGGGCCCAGCCAAGTGTTTACAACAGAGGGAACTGAATACAGGGGCCCAGGGCCATCGCAGTGGGAAGGGCAGGCAGGTTAAACCAGAAATAAGCAACAGTCTGAAGCCACTTCCACCCTCAGGAAAAGGAAGAGCCTGGGCCACCAGCGGAAGGTGGCACCAGGCACTCCTTCCAGAGCAAGCCCGCGCCACGGAAGAGCAGTGACAGGTGTACGGCAGCTTCCTGGGGTCCCAACCCCTGCCCTTCACAGAAGACCAGGCGAGGGCCAGGAGAGGCCTGGGTCTGACACAAGAGTGTTTCAGAAAAAAAAAAAGAGGGAGGGTGGTTTACAGAGAAAAAGTCAGTTCCAAAAACCCTACTGAAGCAAGTAGGCAGACTTCCTCACAGCTGGGCTTGTCAGGGCTTGAATGGGCTCATAGATGCGGAAATCTCAAAGAGGAATATGGCATAAAGTACTTCCACAATCTTCCTCTGCAGAGCATTTGGCAAAGAAAGAGTTCCGTGACACGTGACCTGGAAAATGCCAACCTAGCCCCAAACTCACACTTTGCAGACAAGACCTAGACACCATTTGGTTAAATGGTTTGAACAGGGTATTGGAAAAAGGGATACAACTAAGACTAGGGGCATAAACTTCCCGAATCCTAATCCAGTTCTCTTTCGCCACCTCTACACCGAAGACGCCTTAAGCACTTTCTAGCACCATCAAGAAAACCAGCTACTTGAATTGGAGAAAATAGTTTCAAATGATGCAATTGACAAGGGCTTAATCTCGAAAATGTACAAACAACTTATACAACTCAACAGCAAAAAAGCCAACAACCCAATTGAAAAACGGGCAATAGACCTGAATAGACATTTCTCCAAAGGTGGTATACAGATGGCCAACAAGCACAGGAAAAATGCTCAACATCACTGATTATTAGAGAAATGCAGATCAAAACTACCGTGAGATACCACCTCACACCAGTCAGAATGGCCATCATTAACAAGTCGACAAATAACAAATGCCAGAGGGGGTGTGGAGAAAAGGGAACCCTCCTGCACTGTTGGTGGGAATGTAAGCTGGCACAATCACTATGGAAAAACAGTATAGAGGTACTTTAGAAAACCATTCACAGAACTACCATCTGACCCAGCAATCCCACTCTTGGGCATATATCTGGACAAAATTTTCCTTGGACAAGACACAGGCACCTGCATGTTCATTGCGGCACTATTCACAATAGCCAAGACATGGAAACAACCCAAATGTCCATCGACAGACAACTGGATTAAGAAGATGTGGTACACATACACAGTGGAATACTACTCAGCCATAAAAAAGAATAAAATAATGCCATTTGCAGCAACATGGATGGAACTAGAGACTCTCATACTGAGTGAGGTAAGCAGAAAGAGAAAGACAAATACCAGATGATATATATCACCTATATGTGGAATCTAATATACAGCACAAATGAACCTTTTCACAGAAAAGAAAAACATGGATTTGGAGAACAGACTTGTGGTTGCCAAGGGGGAGGGGGAGGGAGTGGGAGGGAGTGGGATGGACTGGGAACTTGGGGTCAATAGATGCAGACTATTGCCTTTGGAATGGATAGGCAATGACACCCTGCTGTGCAGCACTGGGAACTATGTCTAGTCATTTATGATGGAGCATGATAACGTGAAAAAAAGGAATCTATACACGTATGTGTAACTGGGTCACCTTGCTGTACAGTAGAAAACTGACAGAACACTGTAAACCAGCTATAATGAAAAAAAATAAAAAGCATATAAAATAAAGAGGTATATTTAAAGGGCATAAAGATAGATTTTTAAAATAGTGTTTAGATAAAATATCAGTATATTTTCCTTTTCAACAGAAAAAGAAAAAGAAAACCAGCTACTTAAGCGTACTAGGGAGCAATGCATCATTTTCGTGGTATCAACTACCAATTCCACGGGGTGTGTACAGTCTGCTGTTAGGTCAATGACAGCCAAAGGCATCAATGTCACGGAAAACGAACAGATAGAGAAGAGGAAACAAATGCCACGGAGTTGCCAAATTAATTGCTTAGTGGGAGGAAAAGAAGAAAGGGGAAACCCAAGAGGAGAGGAGGGCACCTCCGCTGGGTACCACCCCGCTTCCTGCAGCTATGCCAGCTTCCTTACCTTATGCCGATGGCATTTATGTGCCTACGGAGCAAGAGTCAAACCACCTCAATTAAACAGATGAGGTAAGCCAGGCACCAGCCTTGTGGGACGAGTTCCCAAACCCAGTAATGGGGGATTCCGTCCTCCACAGAGCCCATAAAAACGCAAAGGCCAGTTCCGTTGCCCTGGGAGGAAAAGCAAGGCTCCGAACAGCGGCAGCTGCGACTCCCACGCCCTCCGCGCACCAGCCTCCAGAGCCTTCGTTCCACCTTCGGTATCACTGCACTTTGCGCCGGATTAAACATCTACCCCGCCAGGCAGAGCGGCGGCTGGACCACAGCCCAGACTAGGTCAAAGTGTTAATGGAACAGGAGTTCCCGTCTTGGCTCAGTGGTTAACGAATCCAGCTAGGAACCATGAGGTTGCGGGTTCGATCCCTGGCCTTGCTCAGTGGGTTAAGGATCCAGCGTCGCTGTGAGCTGCGGTGTAGGTTGCAGACGCAGCTCAGATCCCTCGTGACTGTGGCTGCGGCGTAAGCTGGCGGCTATAGCTCCGATTCGACCCCTAGCTTGGGAACCTCCATAAGCCGCGAGTGTGGCCCTAGGAAAAGGCAAAAGACAGAAAAAAAAAGGGGGGGGGCGTTAATGGAACAAAGCGGAATTTCTCAGATCCACCGAGACCGCCCTGGGCCCAAGCTCCTCTTTTTGAGAAGCTCCATCTCCGCGGGGACGTGGGAGGAGATAACAGGTGGGTGACTCAGCTCAAATTCAGCAGGAAAATACCCCGATAATATGGACAGCTGACATAAGGAGGAAGGGGGAGAGAGAACTCCCAAAATGTCAGTATTTGTACAATATTCAGAAATGTTTGTCTGTACAGACATTAGTAGCCATATTGCTCTAGAAACATCAATTTTTTTCCATCTGTATGGGGGTAACGTGCTGTATTAAATATGTAAGGTCTTATCTACATGGGTTTGATTACAGAAATAAAGTATTCTTTAAATAAAAAAAAATTTGTCAATATTTGCACGATATTGACAATATAAAGAAAGGCTCCCAAGTTCCCAAACTACCTCAAACGAGCTGCTAACTATTTGCTCAATAGTCCTCTTTAGGACTGCCGTGCTTCCTTCTTAATATTACTGCATTTTCTCATTTAGGTACCATTAATCCGCGTGGCCCTTTCTCAGAGCAAACAGTTCAAAGCAAACGCGTCTACTCCACAAAAAACGTTTCAAGCCCCCCCCCACCAACTCCCCCAATATTAATAATTTACCAGCACAGAATTCCTCTAACTCTTGGTCATTCTTCAGGCCTCTTTCTTTTACCCCCGCCCCCCGCCCAGACCCTGCCGAGTGTGGATCAAACAGGGCCCAAGCCAGGGAGAAATTTAATCGTTGCTGCCTCTCCGCGAGGGACTGTCTAGGTGCTATGGTGACAGACACCTCACTGAAAGCATGTGGAGGAAAAAAAATATTTTTAAACCCTGAGACTTAAAAAAAAAAAAAGGGGGGGGGGATTTCTAATGGATTCGGTGTCGACGAACCAAAGCACAAAATAAGGCCTGCAGAGTCCATCAACATGATTTACTTATATACCGATGGGGCGGAACACCAGAAACAAAATTATTCTCCGCAAAGATATTTTATTCCTCTTCCCCCAAGCTCTCGTATTCTGAATTTCAGGGTTTTTATTGTTTTTGTTTTTCTGGCAAAATGTATAAGTTCTACACAAAAGGTTTTTAGGGCAGTGCGACTTCCCCTGTAGGCGACCCTAAGGATGGATCCTGTGTCATGAGACGTTCATTCAAACCCCCAGCGTGGAGGACACCAAGAACAAACTGCCAGCGGCGGACCTGGGTGAGAATAAAGTGCCAGCGCAGCCTCACTGACTCTAAGAAATGTCCCGCTCTGGCGGTGGATGCTGCTCCTGGCAGAGGCCGGGCCCACGCGGAGGCACACGGTACGTGGGAAATCTGAGCTTTTCACTCAATTGTACCGGAGACTTAAAACTGCTCTAGGGAGTTCCCGTCGTGGCTCAGTGGTTAACGAATCCGACTAGGAACCATGAGGTTGCGGGTTCGATCCCTGGCCTCTCTCAGTAGGTTAAGGATCCGGCGTTGCCATGAGCTGTGGTGTAGGTTGCAGACGCGGCCCAGATCCCATGTTGCTGTGGCTGTGATGTAGGCCGGCGGCTACAGCTCCTGTCAGACCCCTAGCCTGGGAATCTCCATATGCCATGGGTGCGGCCCTAGATAAGGCAAAAAGACAAAAAAAAACCAAAAAACAAGAAAACTGCTCTAAAAAGCGGGTTTTTTCAAATGCAGCTTCTCTGCTCATTTATTCTGATAGAAGCATGTTCAATAAGATCTGGTTAAAAAAAAAGTACAAATTCTAGTCTTTCACTGTGTAATTTACAAAGCCCCATCTTTAGACTCTTTCAGTGTAACTTAGAGATTTAAAAGGGGGAAGAGAAAGTCGTGGTCTCCGAGATGGAGCGAGACTGATTATTTAAAAAAAATACTCTCCCAGCCTCTAATCAGCACTGAAAAGAGCTCGCAGCCGCGATGCGGCGAGTTCAGGCTCAGCTGATCCACAAGGCAGAACTGTCTGCCAGCCCATGTTCATGAACAGGAAACCAACAAGACTGTAAACATGGGAACAACAATCAACAAAGGCAGATGTGGAAGGCTGGAAGTTACATTCTGGACAAGGTGAAAAGGGTAAGTGGCAGCAGAGTCCTAGGGCGGCTCCGGGCGGATCCAGGTTCAGCTGGCCACGGGGCGGCCGCCCGGCCCGGGCCTTGGGCCTGCCACGAAGCCGCCCGCTCCCCCCTCCCCGGAGCCCTGCGACGATGAGAAAACAATCTGAACGTCAGGTCAGCTCGAGGCCCTCGCAGGCAGGCGGAGGACAGGCCCGACCTCTGGCAGGGCGGGTGCCCCTGAACCCGAGTCAGGAAGGCTCTCCCACTCAGAACCCAAACTCACTCCGCAAAAATGTTTGACGGGGGGGACTCCAACCCGGTCGGTCGGGGGCTGCGTTAGAGACGATCAGGCCTCGGGGACTCGTCAAGGAATGACCTGATGCAATTTAGATAGCCGTCTATATTCTGGACCCGTCTCTCTCTCAGTAATGGACTTGGGAAGGGCAGGAAGCGATCAGTGCCTGAGCACATCGGTGGAACAATGCCGCTCGGGGCAACGTGGTTTTCAACTCGCTTTTGGAGCAGAAAACAATTCTTCAAGGTCAACAGTCCTGCCACGTACCAAATGGGGATATTTATAGATGTGCGTAGATTTTTTTCTTTCTGCAAGCAGAGGAGAAAACACTGCCCACTCTCCTGCAAGCTGCAGATCTGGGCTCCCCACCTCTCACCCAGGGCTGTGCTCTCCCGTGCTTTTGACATTTCTCCCGGATTATCCATTCCCACGTGCCCTACAACGTGACGGCCCTAGCCCTCGGGTGCAGTAGACTCTCCTGAGGTTCTGTGGGTTGTCCCTCGGCCTTAACATGGAACAGCGGCGAGGAGGAAACGGTCCTGAACACAGCCAGCAAGTTTAACTGCCGACAGAAGAGGGAACATGCTTCGAGAACCTTTCAGAATGCCAATTCTAGGACAAATGGAAGACACAAATGGACCCACAATCCCCAACTGCCTGTCGATAGAGGAAACCCAATGGAAAACCAGAAATGTCCATCGCTGGACGTGTTTCTCCAGAAAAACAATGTCATGGCCCCCAGCCAGCTCCAGAGTCTAACTTCATCCATAAAGGGGCTGAAACTCTACAGGCGGAAAAAAAAAAAAAAAAAAAACTGCAGGCAATTCCTGGCAGGCACAAAAACTCTGAAGGCCGATACAGCCCTGCTTCTTAAGTAACTAATTTTTTTTTTTTTAAATGGCTGCACCGGTGGCATACAGAAGTTCCCAGGCCAGGGACTGAATCTGAGCCCCAGCTGTGACCTATACCACCGCTGCAGCAATGCCAGATCCTTTAACCTACCACACTGAGCCAGGGATCGAACCTGCACCTCCGCAGAAACCCAAGCCATTGCAGTCAGGTTGTTAGCCCACTGCACCGCAGCGGGAACTCCTAGTAACTAATTTTCATTAAAACAAAGGGGATGAAATTGAAATAAAATCCATTAAGGAAAAAAAATAAAATAAAATAAAATAAAACAAAGGGGATGAGAAAAGGCCAGCTGTGCCCCAGCCCAGCTCCTGGGCGACGCCGTGTGACCAGGGTGGCTGTGTCACCTGGTTCCTGGTTGGGCTGAACCACAGCCTGGCGGGAGGGAGGGAGGGAGGTTAATGCACAATCGCTGTTTACACGCACAGGGACTCTGTCAAGTGCTCAGGTCTTAGGAGTGACTACACTGAGTTCTGTCTCTTTTTCTCAGATACCGATGGAAGATTCTAGCCAGGAACACAATGATCTGATTAAAATAGCAACAGCTTGCCTTCCCACTGCTGGAGGCACCAAAGGTGGTGACGGGTCAGATTCAGACAAGAGGAGAGGATGAGAAGCCAGAATGAGGCTCGAAGACAGCAACATGGAGAGAAAATCGCAATGGCTTTACATGAAGGGCATAGCGCCTGCCACGGACCGATTTGCTTGTAAGCACAGGCTGGGAAACAGTGGAGGACTGACTTGTGAAAAAATTACCAAAGCTAGTTAGCCACCCAGGAAGTTGTACTCAATTCACTTTCCTAACCTCAGCTTCATGAACAGGTGCAAAGATGGCAGAGGGGCTGTCATCTCCGAGAAGCCACTGTCCTACCTCTGTGACTCCGTATTCGCCCGCCCACCTGCCCCCCCCCATTCAAGGACAATAGTGATTTGAAACCCAACATTCAAAGTACTAAACTCTGGGAGTTCCACTGTGGCTTTAAAGAACCCAACTAGGATCCGTGAGGTTGCGGGTTCAATCCCTGGCCTGGCTCAGTGGCTTAAGGATCCAGTGTTGCCATGAGCTGTGGTGTAGGTCGCAGACGCAGCTCGGATCTGATGTGGCTGTGGCTGTGGCTGTGGTGTAGGCCGGCAGCTGTGGTTCTGATTCAGCCCCCTAGCCTGGGAACTTCCATGTGCCGCAGGTGCAGCCCTAAAAAGCAAAAAATAAGAATTAAAAAAAAAATAATGAAGTACTAAACTCATTATCCACCGTAACAAAACAATTCTTATGAGCTGAAGGAAGTGCTGAATATTGGGTTTTTTTTTTTTTTTTCACTTGCACAGATGTTTCCATCACTAGGATCCCTTCCTCCATGCTAATCAGAAGCATCCAAGCAGAGGAACTAAGAATGAGTCAGCACATTTAAAAAGGATTTATACCCATTCTTAGAAGGACAACCAGAGGAAACACCGTCTGAGGTCTAAACAATAGTATCTGCTTGCCCTTTGATCCGAGGTTAAGAACACTCTGTACAACTTTTTTGTTGAAATAACCACTGAATCTCCCATGTACCGCTTGAAATCTCCTTAGGAGACCACCCTCCTGCAGTCAGATTCTCCAAACTCTTTTTGCTGTGAATAGCTTGCAGGCATGGATTAATGGAGATTTGTGTTACCAGAAAATTAAGTACAGGCAGCTTCCATGAAAACTAGGACCACTGATTCCATGAGAAAAAGACAGGACAGTGGCTCTGGTTACAAATCCAAGTAGGCAGTGTTCCGTTTTTCCTCTAATTTATGATTCCCAGGAGTAATATTGTTCAAAAGATTGCCAGTATTTTTAGCACAGTAAGTTTCTTGTTACTCGTACTAATATATGCCCATTCCTCTTTCTGACCATAACCTGAGTTGATTTCATGTTCTCCTAGCATCTGTAGATCAACACCTCGTTAATTTAAAATAAGCAAATGAAGCCTGAAATGTAGAGTTATTGAAACCTTTGCCCTACCCTCAAATGTAAAGCACGTTACAAATTAACATACATGAGTAATTAACAAAGAGGCATACTAATAAAGCTCGGTGGTAGACATCACATGTCACAAAGCTCAGTCCATCTTCCCCTACCTCCAGTGTTTTACTCAGCAAAACTCAGGTGTGCCATTTGCAAACGATCTTGATAAAATCAGGCATACCCTTCCAGATTCACAAAATATGAATTTTAAATGCACATGTCTACCCTCATTCATTCAATCTCAAGCTCCTTCAACGCGCTCAGCCTTAGGTTGGGAACTGAGGTTACGAGGGTGGATAAGTCTGGTGGCTTTTAGAGGCTGACATCCTAGAGGGGTGACAAACAAATGAGTAAGCAAATTTTCAAAGGGAAAAAACAAAAAAAACTCTTCGTGATAAGCTCAACCAAGGAAATAAACAGGGCGCTGTGACTGTAAATTAGTGGGGGCAAATTAGTGGGGGCAGGGGCGAGGTGGTTTGCACCGATTTCCATGAAGGGTTTAGAGACGGCTTCCTCCCCGAGGTGACTTTTAAGCTGAGACCTGAGATATTTCAGGAGGCCTCTCCAAGGTCACCAGATTGGCAGGCTTGCTTATTAGGCTGCCAGGACATTTTGGGCATTAGACAATAAGGGGCAACTGGCATCCGCGGCCCTGATTGAATGCAGATCCATGAGCACACCCACCTTGCCCAGGCACCCTGCACACAGCTTCTCCCCGGACTCCTCACCCAGAGAGCAGGCAAGACCCTCGATGTAAACAAATGACCCGCCTCTGGGATACAAGAGAAATTCATCCTGTTGATTCAGACTTCCTGACAGCCAGCCTCTAGCCCTGACCTACAAGACTCCCAGGCCTGTTTGAATGCATTTTATGAGCGACTCCCCTGCCCCCCTCCCCCCGGGGGGGGGGGGTGTGGATGTTTACAAGCAGGTAACACATGCCTTTGTGCTTTCAGTTCTTACTTCTCTAAACTCTGTAGGTATAAGAGGACCGGAAAGCCCATGCTGTTAACAGGGATCTTTCTGGAAGTTCTGTGGTCCTGTAACGCAGTAGCCAATATGCCACTGACACAGAGTAAGAGCTGCGTGGAAGTCTCCAAACATCCTTTTTAGAGCATTCACATTGCTAAACAATGGTCACTTTCTTCAGATCAACTGTCCTGATGATCCGAGTTATGATGATCAGATTTTATCCCAGTTTAGCCTCTCATTGTGAAAGGCTCCTGTCCTACTGCTAAATGGATTAACAGCAAATGGAACCGCTTGCCTGGCAGGTGCCATGGCTTGGGACCCGGAGTCTACTTCCCTGGGTAAGGTTTTCTCCTCTCACTACCCACGTGGAGACCAGGATTGGACCTAGAGATAGTTACAACCCGCAGTCAGCGCAGTGGTATGCTAAGAAGCCCCTGGGACATAAGTTCCCTATTCAGCCATCTCTTGCCTTCTAGATCAGCCTGTCCCCGATCTCAAATGACACTACGGTTGAGCTCTCTTGGAATTTTTCAATTTTTTTTTTGAAGTTTTAAAAATCCTTTATGGAAAATGAAAGTACCACTAGGGAGATACTATGTTAAACCATCACTGGAGTTAGCAACCAGCTTCAAGCAGTTTGACAGTGTAGACCAAGAAAGGTCAGAAAAGCAAGGGAGAATTTAGAGGTCACTGAACACAGGAAATGGCACTGTACTTTACAACCTGCCCCAAGCCAATGCTCACAAATACCAGTGGTTCAACATTGGAACCACCTGGGTTTTTTTTTTTTTAGAGCCACACCTGCAGCATATGCAAGTTCCCAGGCTAGGGGTCGAATCGGAGCTGCAGCTCCCGGCCTAAACGGCAGCCACAGCAATGCCAGATCCGAACCAAGTCCGCACGACCTGTGCTACAACTTGCAGAAACAATGCTGGGTTTGTTAACCCACTGAGCGAGGCCAGGGATCAAATCCCCTCATGGACACTAGTAAGGTTCTCAACCCCCCGAGCCACAGTGGGAACTCCCACCTGGGGATCTTGTAAACCACGGATATCTGGCTTGCACCCCACAAGATGACTAAATTGACATAGGGTACCACCTGAGCATCTAGACTTTAAAACTGCCCCCCACCCCAGGCGATTCTTATGTACAGCCATGTTTAGGAGCCGCTGACATCAGGAAGCACTGCTCTTGATAGCTCTCTCTGATGCTTTGATTTCTTTCAGGCATCAAGATCTCCCGTGTTTCGTGACTGTCCATGGCAGCCTATTAGAAAAACCTGAGGCACTCGTTAAAAAAAGCCAGAATTCACCTGCCAAGATTCTGACTTAACTGCTCTCGGCAGCCGCCCAGCACCACAGGTGATGTTAATAGACAGCCAAGATCTAAAAGTCTAAAGCATTGGAACTGTTTTCTGTAGGCTGTAATACGATCGTCCCTGAAAGAGCCAAAAGTGTCCTTCTTCCCACTATGCGGGCTGGGGCTACCCCTCAGAGCAATAAAACCTTTCCCCAAGGCTGCCGGAAAACTTCGGGCAGGGAGGCAACGAAGGAGCCGACAAGGGGTAGAATTTGCTAAGAAACAGAAAAAAACAAAAACAAAACAAAACAAAAAATAAAATAAAAGTTATTTTCTATGTCAAAAAAAAAAAAAGCATTTGCTAAGCCAGAAGCAGCAGAGATGTTACAAGCAGGAAAAGCGCCGGTCCCTGCCCTCGTCGTCCCAGCTTTACTGACTGGCATGAGAATTTCCTTAGAACGCTTCCTGGAGGTGGCCCAGCCTTGGATTTGGTCCCAATAAACTGTGACAATTCCTGTCCAATCAGAACCCCTGGCACTGGGAGGAACAAGACTGGCAGGCCCAGAGCCTCCACTCCCTGTGACAGTCTGTTTCATGAGTTTCCCAGGAGGATTTCTGCACCACTCGGATGCCAATCGTCCTGCTCCACGGCCTGCCCAACCTCCCCCCTCGCCCCCCACTCCTCCCTTCCTCCCGCAAGCAGTGGAGTTAAGAACCATCTCCTAGATATCCTTGTCAAGGGCTCAGGTAAATATTTTACGCAGGAATCATTCAAGTAAATAACGTCCTTAAAAAGACTGCCGTTTTCTTCAACAGTGGCTTGGAGACCCGGGTGCTACTTTGGCAAGTGTCTGCTGACCCACTCTGGGGTCTCCCACGGGAAAGAAGTCCGCGGAGACCCACCGCACCGCGCTGCTGCACCCACTCCGTGCCTGGCTACTGCGCCCTATTTCTCGCAGCTGAGAACGCTTTGTCTACGCTAAACTGAGTCTGCTTATGAATGAAGAGCAGCACAAACTGGAGGCACCGATTCTGGAAAAAGCCTTCCTTACACCGTTCTCAATTACAGATGAGAGGACTCAGGGGGGAAAGGCTGTGTGACTCCGTCCGGGTTTGCCACAGAACATTTGTGGCTGAGCCCGATTTAGCCGCCCTTGAATTTCCATTCTGGTTGCCTGGCAACCGGTTCAGACCAGCTCAGGGCCCAGCCCCGGCCCCCAACCCGCACCCTTTCTCTGCTCTTGCAACTTAAGCCGCACCGATCAGAAGTTCAGCCTCCTGGGGCGCTGGCCAAAAGCATGTGAGCGAGGATACTGGGCGGGTTACCCCGACCAGGCTCGGGATCCGGCCTCAAAGCCGCGCGAGCCCCGCCTGGCTGGGACTGGCTCCCCTTCCGCGGTCCTTTCGGGACCTCCTTCTGCAACCGTCCTCTAACCCCCAGGTCCGTGGATACCACTTAACACAGTCATGTCAAGTTTGCAAAGAGCTCAGCTGCTGTCGGACGCCCTACAAGTCCCGGTGGGAAAACTGGCACTCAGAGCGCTAAGGATGCAGAATAAAACAGTTGGGGAAATGCTTAAGAGCCTTCTTCCCAGCTGGACCCACTCCTGCCCGACTTTTTCCGCCGCAATAGAGTTAACGTGGCCCAAGCCGGGCACCAGTGGGAAAAGCGCCGAACGCGCTCGGGCCGTCACGGAGACGCGCCCGCAGGCACCGCGCCGGGGGACCCCGCGCCTCCGTCTGCCGGCCGCCTCCCGCCGCCCCCGCGCGCTGCCCGGTCCCGGGCGCGGGGGTGCACTTGCGGCCCCCGCGGCGCAGGTGATGGGAGGGCAGCCGGCCCGTCCCCGCGTCCCCGCCGCGCCACCCCGTACCCCCGAACCAGGGGCTCCTCCGCCCTCTCAACCCCCCTCCCTGGGCCAGAGAGAGTAGAAAGGGGAGAATATTCTGGCCCTTACGCTACCCCCAGTCCTTACCCAGGTTCACGAAGCTCATCACCATGTCGGCGTCGTTGAGGAAGGCGCTCTCCTGCGCGCTGGTCAGTGGGGACGCGCTGCCGCCAGGTCCCGCGGCCAGGAGGCTCCGGCTGCCGAGCGGGTGCGTGGCGCGAGGGGGCGGCTGCCGGGGCGGGGACGAGCCAGTCCCTGCGCGCAGCCGGGGCTGCCGCCTCTCCTCGTCCGAAGCCCGGTCCTCTTCGTCGGCGGCGGCCAGGGCGTTGTAGAGGTCCAGCATGAAGAGGGGCGCCGACTTCAGCCGCCCGGGCGGGGGCTCCCCGTGAGGCTGCTGCTGCTGCTGCTGCTGCTGCTGCTGCTGCTGCTGCTGCGGGAGCGCAGGGGGCTGCGGCTGCTGGAGGCCATGCAGGGGCCGGGGCCGGTGCGGGAGCCCCAGCACGGAGAGGATCTCCTTCTGCATCTCCCGTTTCTCGTGCGTCTTGAGCCGCCGGTAGAGGAAAGCGGAGGAAGAGGTCTGCGGCGGCGGCGGCTGCTCCGCGTGGCCCGGGCTCCCGCCGTCCCCCAGCAGCGCCCCCCCGGCGGCAGCGGCGGCGGGCAGGGGCGGCCGCAGCGGCGGTGGCCCGCAGCAGCTGCACAGCAGCCCCCACCACCAGCACAGCCACTGCGCCCTCCGCCCCAGCCCCGGCATCCCCGCCCGGCCGGGCGGGCCCCGCGGGCCCCGCGAGGCGTGCAGCGGCGGAGCGAGGCTGGAGCGCGGCCGCTGTGGCCCTTGGCGTGGACAGCCCCCGCCAGCTCCCGGCGGGCTCGCTTCCCCTTCCTGGCCCTCAGTCCTTATCTCTCATGGTCGGCTGGGGCGCCCCCAGATGCCCAGGCTGGAGGGGAGGCGAAGGGGGCGATCCCGGAAGAACCACCGGCGAGGAAGGGGGAGCCCCACACTCCCGCGCGGGTCCCCGGAGGCTGAACGTCCAGTCCAGGTGCGTCCGAGTGGGGGCCGCGCTGCAGCCAGCGCCCTGGCCCGGGGCGGGTCACGGCACGGTCTCTCTCGGGTCCGGCTGCCGGCGCACGTGCGCTGCCTCGCGCCCTCCGGGGCGGCTGAGCGGGACCCGGGACGGCCGGAGAGCGGGGCCGCTCACCAGCTGCGGGGGATGCGCGGCATCACGCTCACGCCCGCCTCGCCCTGCCTCGCACGGCCGCCGTAAAGTTTACCCCGCCGCAGGGCCCGGGCCGTGGCGGCGAGGCGTCCCGAGATGCCAGCCTTCTCCGCGAGGCTGAAACTTCCTTCTCGCTCAGGAACTCTGCGCCCCTCCGCCCTCGGGCACTGTCGCTCCCCCTCAAAATCTCCGCGCGCTGCTCGGCTCCCCAGGCGGAGGCGGGGAGGCTCTTGCTTTCCGTTCGCTGCTCGCCGGACTGTCCCGCAAACCCCACTCGCCGTCGGGATGAGAGCGAACCGGGCCCGAGCTCCGGGCAGCGGAGTCGGCGCCGGGTTTCCCAGGCTCCCGCCTCTCCGCGAGGCTCTCCCCGGCAGCGGCCACCGTGGGCTTCTGGGTGCGAGTTTAGCTCAGGTACCGCACTCCAGCCCCCGGGACTCCCCGCCCTCCCGAGTAATGGACAGGCTGGCGGCCAATAGAGAGGCGCGTCTCGTCCGCATTTAAATAGGCCCGCCCCCTTCTTTCACCCTCCCTCTCCCCCGAGGCGTCGCCTCCGCGGCGCGTAGGTTTCAAGTACAGAGAATTCTCTCGTGCCCCCAAGAAGCGGCGAGGTAGCAAAGGCTGGGAAGAATCATCTGATCGACGCCCCTGTGCGAACCTGTCTCCTTTACGATCGCATAAAAGGCCTCAATGCTGCTTTAACTAAATAAAAGCAAAATCAGCTGTTAAATCAGTGCCACCTGAGTCGATTGAGGAAGACCAGAGACGTGATGGATTCCC
Source organism: Catagonus wagneri (assembly GCA_004024745.2). Lineage (NCBI taxonomy): Eukaryota > Metazoa > Chordata > Mammalia > Artiodactyla > Tayassuidae > Catagonus > Catagonus wagneri. Next base: position 29,931,702 of record PVHT021183524.1, read on the forward strand.
CAGTTCTTCCTTATTTTCGCTAATTGACGTAATATAGGCTTTTAGCGTGACTTCCAAAGGCAGCTGGTGGAAGTCGGGACGCACCCTCGCAGAAGTTGCTCCCAAAGGCCACAGAGAGGACCAAATGTTGGCCAGGCCGGGTGTCTTGAGGGCTCCGGGAGGAGATATTTTGAGTGATCTCTTCTTTTGGGCTTTGATTTGGCTTCTAAAGCTAGCACTCCAAAGGAGGATGTGATCAGATAGTATAATAGAAACATCCCCCCACCCCCCACCCCCTTCCTTCTTGGAAATGTTTCTCTGCTGCTTCAGTTTGTCTGTTGATGTTGCAGCCTGATGTACTGAAACGGTACAGTTTCCGTGATGCGAGATCAGTAAAACCTGAGGAGAGCTAGCTAGTAAAGGTAATTTCAGTGAGGGTGCGGGCTTGGCTTGCTCCCATTCAGGATCACAGATGAGGCCCTGAAACTCCGGTGGCTGGGAGCATTAGGCAAGGCCAAACATGGAGAACCTGTTCTGAGTTCATGGCTGGCCCACTTCTCGGTTAGAGACGCTGTCCCCTCACCCAAACGCCACCGCCACCATCTGCCATTCAGGATGCACGTTCCTGTGCCTCTGCCCTGCCCTGAGAATTACCCTCCCGCCAGTGACTGGTGGATCCTATAAGGCAGTGCTCCTAAACACGCTATCATCTTTCACCTGGTAAAGGCATGTGCGTTGGAGATCAAAAGCTGCAGTGTTGACCTGGCAGCCTGGGTTCACATGGTTCGAGGCATTTGGGAGCCACGCCAACCGAATACATACAGACTATGGGACTTGTGAACTTAGGAGATCAAGAGGTTTCTGCTTCTCCAAAGCTTGTAGGCATTTTTATATTATTTCAAAGAATCTGTCTTGAATGGGTAAAGGTCCTTGCCTCCCACCATCCCACCATCCCTGGATCGCTCTAAGTGCATTGTTCTGCCTTGGCCCAGACAAACTAGTCTTTTTTTTTTCTTTTTTTATGGCCACACCTGCAGCGTATGGAAATCCCCAGGCTAGGGGTTGACTGGGAGCTGTGGGCGAGACCCACACCACAGCCACGGCAGTAGTGGATCCGAGCTACATCTGCAAACTACGCTACAGCTTGTAGCAACACCAGATCCTTAACCCACTGGGCAAGGCCAGGGATGGAACCGGCATCTTCGCAGATGCTATGTCAGGTTCTTAACCCACTGAGCCACAGCAGGAACCCCCCAGACACGGTAGTCTTTCGGTTAGACTTCAATCTACAAATGTTCCATAGCCACTGTTCTCAGGCAAAACAACATCAGCAACACTGAAGGCCAGTCTCTAACCATCTGCAGGGATTCTTTTTATCGGAAAAGGGAATACATCACTCTATGCTCTGGGATGCCAGGCACCTTAGAATTCAAGAGCCTCCATCACTTCTTCTGTCTAGGGCTGGTTAATGAACATAAACATTCATTGCAGTGCATAAAATCACGGCAGCCAAGAGCCCCGATCAGAAGATCTGAAATCCCAGCAAGTCTACGTAGGCTTCCTGCCAAGGGCCTCCTCCTATCTCAAACCCACTCACAGCTTCTTAAAACATCTAGGGAGACACCAGCAGAGCAGAAGCAGCTGCAACCCATCAGGCTGGTGGGTAAAGCAGGGGAAAACTGTAAAAACCCCGAGCATAGGGCACCAGTATAGGACAATGCCATTTAAAATGCAAAAGTAGGTTGTGACCCACCTGTTGAGTACACCTCTGTGATGTATGTACGCATGATCCAGTGGAGAACCCACACAAACACACCGTCTTCCACTTTTCTTGGGCTCGTGGTAAGAGGCTGACGGACCTGAATGACAATACAGGTCTAAAATGGCACTTAGGGATTCTTCATCACTTAACATCTGAGCAGCAACCCGGAGGCAGCTCTGCCACGGGCTCCCCACCCCAGCCCCGCCAAGTGGGCCTCTGCGGTCCTGCCGCATGGTGCTAGAGAAAGGGGTTGCCTCCACGACACAAACACAAGAGCACATGACTCTTGTAAGAGCCAGAGGGGAACTACGTGCCTTGAGTCATGACATGGATCATAAAGACAGTGACATTCAACGGAGGACCGCAGAGGAGGCTCTCTTCACGTCCCCTCCGCTCCTCACGTACGCCCATGTTTGTCAGAAAACACTCAGCTACAACCTTGGGTCCGCTGGGGCCCAGGGCATAAAGCAACGTGGTTCTGAAAGTTGTAACAACTTCGAAATTGGGACCAGTGCTTCTTCAAGCCAGCTGGAACAGCAGGTGGCTAAGGGACCCGTCGCCGCCACCTGCACCCACCCTCTGACCCTCTGCATCACCCACGTGGATGGGATCCAACAGGGAGGGAGCGAGGGTGAGGGACAGGTCTGGCTTGGGAGTCTGCTGGGATGTGGGACCAAACAGAAGAAAATCAGAGGCCCTTCGCCCCCTGCAGGACACCAAGATATCACCGCCCCGGGCCTCTGTGTGCCTGGCCAACAAGCTGCATGAAGTTCTCGGTCCGTGTCTCCAAAACATCTGGGTGGAAAGGAGAGGAACTGGGTCAAGAAGCCGGATGTGGAACCCAATCCATATCAAACATCTGGTTGCTTGGCTGCCATCTCGTGCAGATGGCCTTCAGTTTTCTGGAAGTAGGTTGCCAGCCCCACGGCCGCCCACTAACTGGGGGCGTTGAGCGGCCCTCACCCAAAAGCAAAGGTCTCCCCTGGGCCCTTAATGATATAGGGCTGAGGTTACCCAGGTGCTCATTAACATCATTCATGAACTTGGGAATTCAAACAGCCAAGCCTTTAAAAGAGCAGTTACCCATGGTCCTTTCACAGTAGGAGGGTTTCCGTTATACACACATGACCGAGTAATTTCTGTCGTAAAAGATACTCTTCAGTAACCTGATATATTAAATATTCTCTACACGATGCTTTCCTTTGAATTACATTATTCGCAATAAGCTGCAGTTGTTGTCTTTCGCTTTTTATACTAAACCATACCTGGTTCCCTTCCCACGGACCTTCCTCAAGATGTTAAGTAGCTGCTTTTAGAACTAATTTAACCCAGAAGTTATCAGCTCTGCGGCTCTTGTGTTAAAAAGCCTGAGGTCAGGTCGCCTGGAATCCCTGGGCAGCTCCACTTAAAATACTACATTTTTATCGTTGACATTAATATAAGGATGTGAGTATTTCTTCATATGAATTTCCAAATATCCTAATTTTGCTCGAACTTTCAAAATATCAATTTGGAGTTGAGCGAAAAGGAAATATGGTAAGTAAATGTTTGCAGAGTATGAGAAATGAACATTTGAGAGTTAAATAAATATTGCTGCTGAAAGCTACACCTGTAAGGCAGCCTTCAAAATACGTGTCCCAACCAAAAGTCTGTGGTAACACTTGCATTCGGTCACACTTTCCTTTCACTGTCAACTATTCAAAAATGCTGGGCATTCAAGCTTCAAAATATCATTCGAGCCATCATATTTTCCTACTCGTGAAGGACATCTGGTGGCAAAGTGAAAAACTAATACATAAATCTACTTCCAGAGTTTTTTTTTTTTCCACACTGTAACCCAAATGGCAACCCTGTTCCTTGTGTGTGCTTCAGTCTTTTCACACTAGCTCAGATCCTGATCATCCTAGGATTGGGGCTGGCTGCAGAATATCCGGCAAAGGAATCTTCACAAACATCCAGAAGCTTCTTTTTGAAATTCTCACTGGATAAACTGACATGTCCAGACGAAGCCTTAATTTTTTCTTAACTGAGCAGAACAATGCTAAGCACAGTTCCGTGCCTAGCTCCACTCTCCCTGAAGGGTTTTGTTCCAAGAAGCCACTGGAGACTTATCTCCACTGGGTTGTGCCTGAGGCTCACGCCTTGCGCTGGCCTCTGAGTTCCACCCTGTTTTGTGGCTCCCTCTGTACCCCTTGTCCTGGACCTGTCTCTTGGGCAGCAGCAGGGAGGTCCCGCTGAAAATACAACATTATTGTGCTGCAAAGCCCCTAAGCCAGCAGAGTTGTCACCAGCGGTGTGTGAGGGCCAGGAGGAATCACACAGACTGGATAAAAAAGGTTCAAGTGAAAATCCAGGCCGTCTCTTAAAAAGGAGGAGAAAGTTTGAGAAGCTGCCTAGCACTGGGAAGGCAGATGTTGAATACAATAGTTACCCAATCTTCATTCATTCAACAAATATTTGAATGCCTGCAATGTGCCGGGCACTGTTCTAGGTTTGGGGAAAAGTCAGATTTTAGGAGTTTCTTTTGTGGCTCAATGGGTTATGAACCCAACTAATATCCACGAGGATGCCGGTTCCATCCCTGGCCTCTCTCGGAAGGTTAAGGATCCGGCGTTGCTGTGGCTGTGGCGAAGGCCAGCAGCTGTAGCTCTGCTTTGACCCCTAGCCTGGGAACCTCCATATGCCGCGGGTGCGGCCCTAAAAAAGCCAAAAAAAAAGAAGATTCAGATTTTAGATTGACAATCAGCAAAATAACTAAGAAAATGTACCGTGGCAGACGGGATGATGTCCCCGTCATTTTGTCACCTGCGTTCCACCTGTGACTGTGTTAGGGGACTTTGCAGAGGTGACTCTGCAGATGGAATTAAGTTTGCTAAAGAGGTGGCCTTAAAATAGCAAGATTATCCTGGAGGGACCCAGTGAGCCCAACATGATCACGGGGGGAGGGGTCCCTAAAAGCGGAAGAGGAAGACGGATGAGGGGGCGAGGTCCGCAGCCCGAGAGGGCCTTGTCCCCCTCCTCTGCTGGCGTCGGAGGTGAAGGGGCCACGGGCCAGGGGCGGCAGGGCCAACCCCAGCCGACAGCCCGAGAGAAAACGGTCTTAATTCTGAACACTGTCAACAACCTGAACGAACCTGGGAGCAGATTCGCACCCAAGACTCGGAGAAGGAACCCTGGGCTGCTGACTCCTTGATGTCAGCCTCGGGGGGGACCCAGAGCGGAGAAGCCTCCAGACACCCCGCCTGCAGGACCGTGAGATGACAAGTCTGTGCTGTCTTAAGCCCCTACATGTGTGGGATTTTGTTTCACAACAATGGGACACTGATATGTATATAAGACAGTGACAAGTTCCGTGGAGAAAAATCAAAAAAGGACGAGGGGAGGGAGAGTCTGCGTGGTGGGAAAGGCTTCACCGAGAAGGCAACCCTCCAATCCAGACCCACCAGCGGACCAGCCAGGAGGCTCTCTGGGGAAAGGGCTTTCTGGGCAGTGCAAAGGCCCTGAGGCAGGTGCGTACCTGCTAAGGCTGACGAACAAGGAGGCCAGTGAGGACAGGGCAAAGGGGAGAGGGAATAATAGAAGAAAATTACATCAGAACCCCAAGGAGGGTAGGAATTGGGGGAAGCGGGGGGGCAGAGAAGTCAGCTTTATTATTATTCGGTTTTCTTTTTTGGCCACCCCATAGCATATGGAGTTCCCGGGCCAGGGGTCAGATCCAGGCCACAACTGCGGCAACACCAGATCCTTAACCCACTGTGCTGGGCTGGGGGTCAAACCTGCATCCTGGCACAGCAGAGACGGCCTGGGTCCTGTCGCATCACAGCAGAAACTCCAAGAATTCAGCTTTAGAAAACCATAAGATGGCACCACAAATATAGTGTTAAAGACAAGACAACAGACACAAGAGAACACATAAGTATTTACATAACATGCAAAAATAGACTATTCTAGAAGTCAGGCTAACAGTCACCTTCAGAGAAAAGAGTAGGAATAATTGGATGAACCCAAGAGGCATGTTCCCAAGAGTTGGTCTCTTCTTCTACCTTGGTGGTGATTATACAGAAGGGGTCAATTTTAATAATTCATTGTGTGATACATGTTTCATTGGTACACTTTTTCCGTGTGCATTACATTGCAATAAAAATTTGATTTAAAGACAATTAAGCACAGATCAACCATCAACAACAATAAAAAGTATGAGGAGTTTCCATCGTGGCTCAACAAAAACAAACCCCACTAGTATCCATGAGGATGCAGGTTCGATCCCTGGCCTCGCTCAGTGGGTTAAGGATCTGGCGTTGCCGTGAGCTGCGGTGTAGGTGGCAGATGTCATTCAGATCCCGTGTTGCTGTGGCTGTGACGTAGGCCGGCAGCTGCAGCTCCAATTCGACCCTTAGCCTGGGAACTTCCATATGCTGCAGGTGCGGCCCTAAAAAGACAATTACAAAAAAAAGAGGGTGAGATGGTTGGGTCACTGGATGGTTTGAGCAGAGTGACATGAGTGACTTAAATGTTAACAGAGCCGTGCAAGCTGCCGTGTTGAGAACAGACTCTAGAGGTGCCCACGCAGAACCAGGGGGCGCGGTTAAGAAATTCCAGCTGCTGCTCAGACAGGAGATGAGGACGGCTCCCAGGGCACCTCAGAGGAAGTGGTGGAAAGAGACGTGTTCGGATTCCGGACTCATCTTGAAGGCAGCACCCAGTGCCAAGAAGATGTACTAACTGCGGGTAAAAACAAGTCACGCCAGTAACTTCTGCCTTTGCACGGAGCCAGCAAAGTGCCATCTCCCCGCATTGCACAAAGCCTGGGGGAGGAGTGTGAATTTGCAGCAAACTGGGGAAAACAGGGTTCAAGCCTTAGCGACTGAGAGTTAATGCAGTGCGCGTGATGAGGGGTGACCTGAGGGGCTTAACTTAGCCAGCCTGTCATCTCCACTGGCACCCACAACAGAAAAGATGCTCGAAATAAAAAGCGTTTGCAAAAAAAAAAAAAAAAAGCTTTAGGAATTCCCCAGTGGCTCAGCGAGTTAAGAATCCAGCGTTGCCGCTGCTGTGGCTGGGGTTCGATCCCTAGACCCGGAACTTCCACATGCGTGGATGCGACCGAAAAAAAAAAAAAAAGTCTGCTACTCAAGAACAGCTCCAACACAAATGCCCTAAGGGGCTTCACCCAAGATTTCCTGTGATGTAGTAATATGATACCTTCATCTCTAAACATCAACCTTTTCTAAGAGATGAAGAGTGGCCATTAGGAATGAAGTTTAAAAGAATTTCTATAAAAGTAGTGCCCTGTGTGAAATATTGCAGCACACGCACAAACTAAAAGGATATTAGAGAAAAGAAAAGATAATGGAATCTTGGTAAAGGACAGAATTAGTTAATGACAATGTATCAATATTAGTTCCTTGGTTGTGACCAATGTGCCGTAATAATATATGTTAACAACTGCAGACACTGGGCATGGCACATACAGGAACTCTCTGTATTCCCTTTGCAACTTGCCTACAAATTTTATTATTTTGGGGGGGCGGGGGGCTGCCCATGTGTCATAGAGAAGTTCCCAGGCCAGGGATGAAACTTGAACCACAGTGGCAACAATGCTGGATCCTTAACCCACTGAGATGCCAGGAAACTCTCCTGTAAATTTTAAATTGTGCTAAAATCAAAAGCTTATTTGAAAGAATAATCCTGTAGCTTTAATCTTAAAATATAATAATTAACCCGGCAATCCCACTCTTGGGCATATATCCAGAGAAAACCATAATTTGAAAACATACATGCACCCCAATGTTTACTGCAGAACTGTTTACAATAGCCAAGACATGAAGCATCCTCAAGGTCCATTGTCAGAGGAATGGATTAAGATGTGGTACATATATATAGTGGAATATTACTCAGCCGTAAAAAAGAATGAAATAATGTCACTTATAGCAACACAGAGGGACCTAGAGATTATCATGCTGAGGGAACGAAGTCAGGCAGAGAAAGATAAATATCATATGATATCACTTATATGTGGAATCTAATAAAAATGATACAAAAGACCTTATTTATAAAACAAACACAGATTTTAAAATCAAACTTAGGGTTACCAAAGGAGAAAAACCACTGGGAGAAGGAATAAGTTGGAGGATGGGATTAAAAAATACACACTGCTCTATATAAAATAGATAATTAACGAGGACCTACTGTGCAACACAGGGAAGTCTACTCAGTGTTGTGTAATAGCCTATAAAATGGAATGGGTGTATGTATGCCTGATTAATTTTGCTGTAAACCTGAAGCTAATACAATTTGTGAAGCAACTATAAATTTGTTTAAAAATATAAATGTATATAAAATTTTTAAAAATATAAATTATATAAAATGACAGCTTGATTACGTCCTCTTCTATAGAAAGTAATACAGTGTATCTGTATTCCAGATACATTTATAATAGCAGTGGTTCTGTTGACTTTTATGCACCTCTTTTCTCTGCCTTCAGGTTGGGAGAACTCCGCTGGGTGTCCCGCAACCGGCCGACTCTGACCTTTCTAAGCTCCACGCTACTCGAACCAATCTGGCTAGGTTTTGTTTTGTTTTCTGTAACTATAGCCTTTCCATTTGGTTCTTTTTAAAAATAACTTCTGTTTCTTTGCTGAGATTTTCTGCTTTTTCACTTGTTTCCAGGGAATGTGTAAATGGCTGCTGAGGCGTTTTCACGACAGCTGCCTTCCCAGCCTGGAGGATTCGGGTGAGATGGGACCATTCAGCCTCGGACTGATCCTGGGTGGTGTCAGTCGATTGTTTTTTCTCATTCCACTTGGGATTTTCTTGGTTCTTGATATGACAGGTGGCTCGGGAAGGGGTTTTGGGGTTTGGAGGGGATTGTTTGTTTTTATTTTGGGAGTCTTTTTGTGTGTTTTTGGTTTGATTTGGTTTTGCAACCTGGCCATTCTAATTATGTTACGAGTCTCTGGGTCCTGCTTAAATCGTTTATCAGGCCGTCGCCCTGCCCAGGTCTAGCAGTCAGGTCCTGGTCTCCTTTTGTAGGCTGTGGTTCCAATGGCAACTTCAACTTCAGAGGTTTTTTTTTTTTTGGCTTTTTTTTTTTTTTTTGGCTTTATGTAGAGCCATACCTGCGGCATATGGAGGTTCCCAGGCTAGGGGTCTAACAAGAGCTGTACCTGCCGGCCTACACCACAGCCACAGCAACACAGGATCCGAGCCGCGTCTGCAACCTTCACCACAGCTCACGGCAACGCCAGATCCTTAACCCACTGGGCAAGGCCAGGGATTGAACCCACAACCTCATGGTTCTTAGTCAGATTCGTTAACCACTGAGCCACGAAGGGAACTCCTCAACTTCAGAGGTTTTGTGGGATTCGTATGGTCTGCATGGCTTGTCTGATGCCACTGAAATTCCCATCGCTCCATGCTAGTGCTGCCTGAAGGCCAGAGAACCTTCCCATGCAGAACAGCCGTGTCTCTCCACAGGGTGGGGGCTCCTTCTGGGACAAGGAGGCGCCCTTGGAGTCAACTTTCAAACCCCCACATACTGATGATCTATAATAAATTGTTGGTTCCAAGACAGGTTCCACCAATGGCTGCATAAGAGTCATTTGTTGTTGTTATGCCACGGACTCTGTGATTTCATTGATTTTAACTCAACTTTCACAAAAAGAGAGGTGGCTTCTGGCACGACAACACAGTGAAAGACAAATGGGGAAATCAGAAATTTTAGCTTGGAACCAAATAATCATGAAGGCACCAAAAATCCTAAGAGAAATTAAGCGTTGTATCTAGCTCTGAAATTCCTAGGAGACGAGACAAAAAATGGAAATAGTGAGTTATATAGTTCTCATAATTTAATAGAAAGAATGCCATTTTATCTAGAGAATTTCTCTCACCTTGAATCCTAGGAGGATTTTTTTTTAAATATAGCCCCTTCTAGAAGTAACTGCCTTCTCCCTGTTGATGAAAACATGTTCAGTTAAGCCACATCTGCTCCGTAAGATTCATATAATCTATCTCAGCAATAAGTAGACAGGGTTCTTTGAGCTTTGGGGTGGCGTCATTTTCCCAAATTTCATTTGGAGGCTAGCGAAGTTCCTTCATTTACAAATGAACCATGGCGGTGGGCTGAGCGGGTAACAAACAGCAAATTTTAAGTCACTCTCCAGATCCGCAGTCTGATTAATGCAAGTGACAAGCCGTTACCCCTTCCTTTTTCCCAGCCAGAAATCAAGACTGGAAGCTCTTATGTATCCCCGCACAGTGCCTGGCATATAGTTAGGCGCTAAATAAACATCTGTTTAATGATGGAGTTTTATTGGTTAACGGCTTGGATGGGGAAAGAGAATGCACAGGACACTTTTCTATCACACACTTTCTCGCCCGGGAGAAGATCCCCAAACATAGAAAAAGATGTGCATCCCTAATAGTTAAACAAAATTGTAGCCAGAGACACTAAATACTAAAATATTTGCTAAATATAACCAAGACGCCAGGGCTTTAAAGCTACATTATTCTCTGCACAGACATTAGCCTGGAATCACCGAAACTAATTTTAGCAGTCACCTCTGCTTACTTAAATGTGTATAAATCACCCTCCTGAAAATGAGACTTTCATACAGAAATAAAACTAAAATTTGCCAATACACCTCAGAGTAAAATGTTATTTAAAGGATTAGTAAAACATTTATTTTCCTAGCATGTGAATAGGACACTTGTTCTAATTTTCCTTCACGTCCCTCACCAGAACTGAATCTTCTGGCATCTGGAACAGATTCTTTCAGATGCATACATACACCTGTTTCAAATTCAGACTCCCCAGAATCAGTAGAAAGAAGGCTCTTCCAGACCACATCAGTAGGGTGGGTCCCCTCACGACCTTGCACGTCGCTCAGGAAAAGAGAGGGTTCTGTCCCTGCCGGGAGAAAGGAGCTGGAGGGAGATTTCTTAAATGCTCCTTCAATTAATGCAACGATGCCGTTTTCACTTACAGGTTTAGAGAAGTGGTTGTTGCATGTAAGCATTCTACCATCATTCCCTTTGTCCAATGTCATTTTCTCCTTTTTAGCAGAGGAATCAAGCATCATCCTTTTCAAGACTTCTGTTCCAGCGATTCCAAATGAATCAGGTCTCGGGAGCCGCTGGACGGCAGAGTGTCCCTGGTGAAATATCGGTATTGTCCACTTAACATTCCGTTGAGGGTATGTCTCCTATTAAGTTTTCTTATGGAAAAAAAAAGTAAGGGGGGCACCTTCTGGAGGTGAAGGACATATCTTTGACCTTGATTGTGGCGATGGGTTTACAGGTGAATTCTTATGTCCAAACTCATCGAATTGCTTACATGAAATATGTGCAGCTTTCTGTATATCAATTATACTTCAACAGAGCCAATTTTTTCAAAAGTGATCTGGGGTGCAAAGATAAGCCAGAGACATATCAGACAGGATCCTGAGACATTTAGACTTTTAAAGGATAAAGGGTGAGCACCAAAGGGTTTCAATTAAGAAAAACACAGGCTTCATCATGTTCTATCCCAAGAGACTGGACACAGTTCCCCGTGTTATGCAGCAGGATCTCATTGCTGGAAGAGAATATAAGAAAAAAAGGTGGGCGCTCCCTTCGTCACTCAACTGTTAAGGAACTCAACTAGGATCCATGAGGATGTGGGTTCGATCCCTGGCCTTGCTCAGTGGGTTAAGGATCTGGTGTTGCTGTGGCTGTGGCTGCAGCTCTGATTCAACCCTTAGCCTGGGAACCTCTATATGCCACAGGTGCGGCCCTAAAAAGCAAAAAAAAAAAAAAAAAATACATATATATATGTGTGTGTGTGTGTGTATACGTATATAATGTGTATATATGTATATATATGACTAGGTCACTTTGCTGTACAGCAGAAATTGACACAACATTGTAAATCAACTATAATTTAAAATAGAGAGAGGAGTTCCCATCGTGGCACAGCAGAAACGAATCCGACTAGGAACCATGAGGTTGCAAGTTCAGTCCCTGGCCTTGTTCAGTAGGTTAAGGATCCGCCGTTGCTATGAGCTGTGGTGTAGGTCGCAGACGCAGCTTGGATCCTGCGTTGCTGTGACTGTGGCGAAGGCCGGCGGCTACAGCTCCGATTCGACCGCTAGCCTGGGAACATCCATATGCCACACGTTCGGCCCTAAAAAGCAAAAAAATAATAATAATTAAAATAAAATAAAACAAAATAGAGAGAGAGACAGTCTGGTAAAAGTATTTTCAATGATTTAAATTGGCTGTTTTGCAGAGCCTAAAAACAGGAGGGCCAGGAGGGGAATACTGTCATAAGCCAGGTGACCAAAAAGGGTGGCCTAGATTACAGTGGAGATACTGGGTGGACTGGATATATATTTGGAGAAAGGAAAAACTGGAGGATTTGGTGATGGGTTGGAATAAGGGGATAAGGCAGAGGAGGAATCAAGAGTTTATATTTGAGCAAACGAAGTGGCTGATGGCTCCATTACCGAGGAGGGGAATTATGGGGGGGAAAAAGTAGGTTAAGGAGAGGGAAGTTGGAAGAGAGCAGTTGGATTACAGATGTTCCGTCTGAGGTCCGCTGGCAATGTCTGCGTGGAGGGACCAAGCAGGCAGCTGGAGAAAACACTCGGTCAGGCAGAGGAAGCCCGGGCTGAGCAAATCAGTTTCAGTGCATTTGGATACACGTGATATTGGAAGTCCTGGGCATGGGTGCGGGCCGCTTACGGAAAGAGCGAGAGAAAGAAGACAGAAATGGGCCGGGGAAGGTTTAGAGCAGGAAGAGGAGCGACCAACAAGGGGGAGGAAGGGGAGGGGCCAGAGCGACCCGGAAATCCCATCGCTGCGAACCCTGGTGTCACCGGAATCAGGAGAGGAGGGGAACAGGTCAGGGACAGACAATGCCCCTTGGATGGAGCAACGCGGACATCAGGCGTGACCTTGACAAAAGTACATGGAGTGAGAGGGGCCGAGGCTTGACCAGCTGGAGCCTGAGATGTGGAGGGGATGCAGACAAACAACTTGTTCAACTGGATCCTTAACCCACTGAGCGAGGCCAGGGATCGAACCCACATCCTTATGGACGCTATGTTGGGTTTCATTTTTTTATCTTTTATTTTTTATGTTTTAATTAATTAATCTATTTATTTATTGCTTTTTAGGACTGCACCCGGGGCATACGGAAGTTGCCAGGCTAGGGGTCCAAGGGGAGCGGCAGCTGCCGGTCTACACCAACGCCAGATCCAAGCCACGTCTGCAGCCTACACCACAGCTCATGGCAACACCAGATCCTTAACCCACTGAGGGAGGCCAGGGATCGAACCCACATCCTCATGGATACTAGTCAGGTTCTTAACCCACCGAGCCACAATAGGAACTCCCGTTGTTCAAAAGTTTTTTGTAAAGGAGAGCAGAGTCGCCGAGTAGTAGCTTGCGGATGATCAGGGGCTTAGCAGCCAGTATGGCTGTGATACGGGACGGCAGGAGGAAGGGCAACTTGTCAGCAATAACAAGACAAAAGATGGGGAAATGGCTGAAGATGAAGGCGTGAGACTTAACTGCAAGAAGATGAAAGACAGCGTATCATCTATTCCTTTGAAGAAGCCAGGTCCTCAGGTGAGAGTGGGCGCTGCAGAAGGCAGACGCAGGGAGACACGCTCTGCGGTTAGGGGAGAGGATTTCCTAGGAGGCCGTGTATGTGGCTTCAGTGATCCCACCTCTGGATCTTCCTGAACTTGTCTGATCTCTGCCCCTTGAGTGTGGGCGGGACTCAGCAACCTCTGATGGATGGAAAATGGCAGAAGTGACAGGCTGTCCCTTCTGAGATTAGGTTATGACATGAGCGTGGTTCTCTCAGTGAAAACTGGCGCAGTCACTGTGGAGAACAGTATGGAGGTTCCTCCAAAAACTGAAAGTAGGATTGTCATATGATCCAGCAGTCCCACTCCTGGGCATATATCTATCTGGACAAAACTATAATTCCAAAAGATGCATGCACCCCAATGTTCACAGCAGCACTATTCACCATATGCACCCCAGTGTTCATGGCAGCACCATTCACAATAACCGCAGCATGGAAACAACCCACATGTCCATGGACAGAGGAATGGATAAAGAAGATGTGGTACGTATACACAATGGAATACTACTCAGCCATGAAAAGGACGAAGTAATGCCATTTGCAGCAACATGGATGGATGAGAGATGAAGCGAAGTGGGTCAGAAAGAGAAAGACAAATACTATACCACTTATCGTGAACTTATCTATGAAACAGAAACAGACTCACAGACATAGAGAACAGATTTGTGGTTACTGGGGGAGGGGGCGGCGGAGAAGGGATGCACTGCGAGTTTGGGATTAGCAGGTGCAGACCAGCAAACACAGGATGGACAAACGGCAAGGTCCTGCTGTACAGCACGGGGAACTATATTCAATATCCTATGATAAACCATAATGGCAAAGAATATGAAAATACAAAGAATGTGTGTCTATGCAGAAATTAACACACCAGAAATCAACCAAACTTCAATAAAATAATTTAAAAAAAAAAGAAAAGGAATGTGGTTCCCTCTCGGATGCCCTCATTCTGAAGGAAGCCAGCCGCCTTATTGTCAGCTGCCCTGTGGGGAAGCCCACCTTCTGCGAAACAGAGAAGCCTTTCTGTCCAGCAGCCGCGATGCACCGAGGCTCTCAGTCCAACAGCCCCTGAGGATCTGAATCCTGCCGAGCACCGCA